>JAZHYW010007296.1:0-119116 GCA_037355805.1 Ixodes ricinus | reverse complement strand
ATAATAATAAGTTTTATTTCCATTGCGACAATGGGGGTGACAAGGGAAAAAGCTGAGCAGTCAGCTTGACAGGTCCCGGTCACCCTACAGGTGCCGCCAGGGGGCATAGGCGTAAAAGAAAATAAAGATAATAAAAACAAATAATAGAAAAGTAACAACACTCGTCTAGATACACAAAGTAAAAGGAAAAACATGGTAATCGAAACTGGTATAATAATCTAAAAAAAAGTTTTATATGCATGTCATCTTTTCATTACCGTCACAGCCTGACGAGAAAAAAAAAAAAGGAAACAATGCACACGCAACTTGAGGCGTCTATATAAAAAAGGAAAAACTTTCAGAACAAAAGGAAAACACTACACGATAAGAAATACACGAAGGTCACCGTGACAAAGGAAGCAATAGTCAAATACAAGGACCATGAATGCAACTAACAGCCATGACCGTCTGACGAGAACAATGATCGAATTGTTTTAAATGGCAAGTTATTCAAATTCAAATTTCTAGATTCGTACTGATTTAGTAAAGTGGGTATCCTGTATCTTAGCATTTGTGTGCCATAATTTGTCCTTGGCGTGACCACACCCCAACACTCGGCGCCGCGCGTAGGATAGACAGTGGTATTTCTTGAGACGTTCCCAAGGTTCATTAGAAAGTTTGTATTCCTGCTTAGTTCTATTTTTAAACTTGCACTAAGTCTGTAATCATACAAACTGTGTATGCGGATGACACCGAGTTTTTTAAAAAGATCAGACGTATGGGACTGGAATGGCATATTGCCTATAGCCCTAACAGCCTTTTTTTGTAACAGAAGTATCTTATCCAGATTCGTTGGGGTGGTTGTGCCCCAAACTAAGTGACAGTAATTGAGATGCGAGTAGAACAACGAATTATAAATCATTAACTTAACGCTCATTGGTACAATATGACGATGACGGTTTAACATACCGACAATTTGGGAGAGTTTTGTGTTCAGGTAGTTAATATGATTATCCCAAGACATATTATTGGTGAAAATAATACCAAGAATCTTGAAAGAGTTTACAATTTCTATCTTGGTTGAGTTTATGGTAAGGTCTTTCGTAATACTAATTACTTTATTTTTGGGACGAAAGAGAACAGCTTCAGATTTTCCAACGTTTATTTGGAGTAAGTTAGAACGGCTCCACATATTCAGCCTGCCAAGCATCACGTTAGCTTTGTCAATTAATACGTCGGCATTTTCCCCAGAAAAAAATATGCTCGTATCATCTGCATAATTTACAAACTTAGCTTCAGAATATATGTTGATGATATCATTTACGTATATGTTGAAAAGAAATGGACCCAGTATGCTACCCTGCGGTACACCGGAGAGGATGGGTTTTGCAAGAGACGAGTATCCATTCATAAAGACGTACTGAGATCGATGCTCGAGATAAGATTTTAGTAACCGCAAAGCATGCCCACGAAAACCGTAAGTATCTAATTTTGTTAGAAGGATTTGGTGATTGAGACAGTCAAAGGCCTTGGAAAAATCAATAAACAGACCAAGAACCAGTTTCTTCTCTTCAAAATTTTGTGAGATGAGCTCCTTCGCATCCAATAAGGCAGTCTCAGTGGATTTGTGTTTCATAAAACCATATTGGGAGGTGTTTATGATGTTATACTTATTTGAGAACTTCATTAATCGGTTGTATAGTACTTTTTCCAGAACCTTAGAGAAAACTGGTAGTATCGAAATAGGTCGGTAGTTCCCCAACTCGTTTACACTACCCTTTTTATGCAAGGCTAACACCTTAGCTATTTGCATTCGCTTCGGGAATACGCTTGTAGCCAAGCAAAGGTTAAAAATATGAGATAGGGCCGGAGCTATCATGTCAACAACGTACTTTACAGGTCTTACCTGGATACCGTCCGCGTCACAACTTGCGCTATTTTTTAGCTGTAAAAGCACTGATCTTACCTCTGGCTCGACCACGGGTTCTAAAAATATTGAATCGTTGTTTCTTGTATCAGTAAAGGCTGAAGAGTTTAAAATATCAACAGTGGCCGTAACATTGATGAAATGCTCGTTAAAGGCATTTGCTAAGGAACAGCCAGAAAGCTCAATACCATTGTTTACAATCTTTTCAGGTGAGCTGGACGGACGTTTTCGATTTAAAAGAGAGTTTAGCTGTCTCCACATGATGTCCGTACGCCCCTGTGCTGCCGTGAAAACATCGGAGTAATAACGTTCTCTTGCACGCTTTAGCTCTTTGTTTAAAATATTACGGTATATTTTAAATCGCTTGAGGTCATCCAGGTCTCGAGATTTGGCAAACTGACTAAATAAGCTATTTTTAATACGAATTTTGCACAGCAGGTCATGCGTTACCCACGGTTTCCTTATGCGTTTTGATATTTTTATTGACTTAAATGGGAAATATCTGTTATAAAGTTCCACAAACAGCTCCATAAAGGCATTGTACGCCCCGTCGGCCGTATCTTCCTGCAGTACCCCACTCCAGTTTACGTTTGAAACGGCAGACCGAAAACGGTCAAGTTGGTCAGGGGATATTTTTTGGATCATTGTTCGCTGGGTTTTACTGATGCCTCTAGGAATGCTTTTTACAGCGATGAATATTGGGAGATGGTCACTCAAGTCACAGCCAATGACACCAGCTTTCATACACTCGGACGAGCAATTTGAAATAAACAAATCAATCAGCGTTTGTGACTGGCAGGTAACACGCGTGGGTCTGGTGACAACATTTGTACAACCACCAGAAGAAATCAACAAGTCAAATGTTTTTTTAGCAACCGTGTCTACAGTCATATCAATGTTAAAGTCACCACCGCAGACAACTGTGCATTTTTCCTCATTGACAAACTCCAAAAACGATTCAAAAAAATCAAAAAACACCTCCAAGTTACCCTTCGGCGGTCGGTACATAACGACAAAGATTTTCGAATTGTTACGTATGCATAGTACTTCATAATCAGGAGTAATACGGCTGTAGTCGCTAACCAATTCACACTGATAATCTTTTGTCAGGATCGACAAGCCACCACCACGTCTAGAAGTCCGATTGACGCAAAAAGAGCGATACAACGGCAGTTTAAGAACATTCACTTCATCCGTATACCACGTTTCCGAAAGCATTATAACGTCAAATGAGAAATCAAATTGATCGAAAAGCATCTCGAGATCATCAGTCTTATTTTTTGCCGATTGCACATTCAAATGAAAGCACGTCGTGCTTGACGCATACTCCCTACCCAGGTGACCCTTCAAGTTTTGCGGGAGTACGAAGGCAATGTCGGCCATCACAAAAGAAACAAAAAGCCACAAAACCAACGCACACATACGGCAATTCAAGTTAGCTTTGATAGGTCCTGATCGTGCTCAACTCGAATGACCGGATCGCCCTCCCGTTTCCTGACGTACGAGTATCCCTCCCTGTGCCAAACGAACCTGTAGTCAAGGTTTCTAGCCTTCGTCCGGACGTCATAAAATAACTTTCTATTGGAGGCGGTTAAATTCTCCTGCAGATAGATGTTATCTGCAGCTGCACCGCGCCTCAGCTTGAGCTTGTTCTGCAGCCACCTGTTGCGTTCACTTCGGTTAACGAAACGGACAATCACCATTGGGGTCTTTTTTGATTTAGTTTGAACGCGGTGGACGGCTTCTACGCTCTCAGTCGTGAGTCTCGGCACGTCGATCCGATCCGCGATCGTGTTGAGCTTATCGAGCAGGTCTTCATTCAGGGTTTCAACTAGTCCGTGCACCTCGAGATTATTGGCTCGCCCGTATTGCTCCAACCTGTTCAACTCCCTTTTCAGTTGAGCGGTTTCATCACCCCCTCGGTCATTCTCCAGCTCATTTACCCTCTTTTTAAGGACCTTGATCTCGTTTTCCTGTTCTCTCATCTTTTTTAGTACCTCATCATATTGTTCGGACATTACTTGGACGGAAAGTTCCATGCTCTCTACTTTTGCGCTAAGGAAGGGCAGACATTCCAGCTTCTCATTGATGGACGCTAGGACATGCGCTATGCCAGGGTCATCCTGGCCCTCCCCACCGCAGCCAGCACGTGAGGGACGACGGCTGCACGCCGGACACCGCCAGGTCTTTCTGGCGGCTGCCTTTTTTGCCTTATAAGATTTCTCAGTAATGCCAGCACATTTCCCGAAATGGTACGTGCCTGCACACCCCGTACATTCAAAACACCCCTCCTCCTCCTTCATAATGGGTGAACCACACGTAGAACACGTACCAGACATCCCACAGGTCCCGAGGGCTAGGCACTAACAGGAAAGGGGAAAAGAACTTTCACGTGATTTTTAGCTCGCCGCCGCTGAGAGATGATCACCCCGACGGATGCTTTCGGCTTGCCCGTCTGCACTCGATGGCCGAGAACAGTGCCCACGCCGGCTGGGTCCCCTGGAGTCTTGAATTTTCTGGTGTAGCACTGGCCCGCCGACGAGAAAGCTGGCCCACCGAGGCAAGCACCAGAGGCCGCCCGTGGCCGGTCAGCTGCGGTGTCGAGCGCCGGGGTCTTTTCAGCTACCGTCACGGGGAAGGCGGTCGTAGGGACTCTCACGGGGGAACACCGTCGCGGGGGACCGCCGGAGAAACAGGGAGCATCGGTCAGCCCTGAGGGCACGCAGGGGCACGAGCACGAGCGCGTAGGCAGCACGTCCCGCCCTCTCTTGAAGGCCAGCGCAACTACACCGGCAACACGCCGATGTCGGTGCACGTCCCGCCCTCTCTTGAAGGCCAGCGCAACTACACTGGCAACACGCCGATGTCGGTGCTCAACGAGCCGGCAGCACTAGGCCTAACCCGGCCAGCTTGAGCGGCGAGCCGTAGAAGAACGGGCAAGCGTCAGTCCAACAAGCCACGTACCGTAGATTGATCCGCAGGCACTCGGGAGCTTCTGCAGTTAGAAGATGTACACGGAGGGAGCACGCGCCGACAGACACACAAAGTATTTCACGGAGACAAAGCGTCCACCTGCCGTCTCAGTGGCCCCCTGGCGGCCATGCAAGACCATGTTGGGCCTCGTCTTGCAGAGCACTTTCCGCATCTCTACGGCATGGCCCTGTATGCTTTCTGTGTCCTCTCCATTGGCAGGGAGCGCCACCTTCTGCTACATAATTGATGTCAAACTCCACTTAATAATATAGTTTAAAATTATATTTCTGACACAATCCTTAATACTGTGCCAGGCCTGGTCACGTGTTTTGGAGAAGGATTCCTCGGCACCCTCTGCTGCCTCAGTGTCGGTGGTACCTCTTCCTCTCCCTCTTCTGCAGCTCGCTCCTGACCACGGAGTTTCTTTCGTTCCCTTTTCGCCTTGAAACGCAACGCAACGGGCCAAGAGTCCTGTGTGCACAAACTGAAAAAAAATCTCGAACAGCTGCAGAAATAATACAGTGCTGAAAAAACAATAATGAAATAAACTTAAAATATACAGCACACGTGGTTCACGCTGAAACTTGAAACCGAAACGGTTTAACGGGCCTCCTTTCGTCTGCCATTTTTGCCGACTACCGTGCCCCCTATTCGTGACTCCAACTAACTATTGGTGGCACCACTGATTTATAAAATGGCGGACATAGTGAGGGTCGGAAACGATAGGTGGGTGCAGTTGCTGAGATTTACTGGTATTCTGGGTTCATTAGCCGACACAAAGTAATTCCACTTCTAGGAGGTAGAACTACGCAGACAGGGCACCTGTTACTGTGGGGATGAAGATCGGCGACCAGCGCCTACGTTGGTATATTTGCCTTATTTTCTGCAATCGCAAAGCGATTCTGTTGACGGCTTCTTGGCTTCCTATGCTGCTTCCGGTTGTCCGTGATCTGGATCCCTCTCTATTTGAAGCGTGCGATTATACGGTGGTGCCACGTTACGGCTCCTTGGTCAAGCAACCCGTGGGGCCGCGTGGTGGAGCGCGGTGGACGAGGCGAGGCTCTATGCCATTGTGTATGCAGTGAGCGAAACGACGAAGCTTCGACATATGGAAAAACAAACTTTTGCATTGTTACCTGCGTTAATAATTATCAGCTACAAAGTTTTTTGTTTCTCGTCACGCCCATGTTCAGTCATGTGAACTATGACTCATCCAATTTCGGGCTAAAGTGGAAAACATTGTTTATTCTCCGTCCGTCGGGCTTGTGCTACCACACTGCATGCTACCAGCAACCTCGTCGTGTTTGCAATGGGTTGATGAGCCGATTGAGATAGCTCCGACCGGCCGGTGCTAGCAGTTGTCGCCGATCCGTTGCTGTCGTTGTCATCGACGTACATTGCACCGCGCTCGGTTCTTATCATCCGTCCGTCACAGCCGCGCCTGGTTGCTGACGTTCTCGGTGTTGTAGGTTCATTGCCTTTGTAAGTGTGGACGATAGCAGTGCATACTGATTAGTATGCACTGCTATCGTTGTCCTCTTGGACCTGCTGTCGTCCTCCATGATCCCAGAGTCGTTCTCACGTCGTCGTCCACCGTGTGACAAAACCGGTCGCCGACAGTGAACGTTGGCTGGCGTACGGCATCGTAGACTCTCATCTTGTGTCATCCTTCCGCTGATACGTTCATCGCTATCGTTGCTGTCGCATGCCTGTGGCTGTTCTGATCGCTCACCCGTGATCTTGAACGCCGGTTGGTGACTAGCTTCGTGAAGACGGTACCTCGTCTCAGTGGAAGATCGGCGTTTGACCAAGAAGTCGAGGTCTGTTTTGTCGGATATCTTGATGGTCGAACTGGGCTTGGGGCGCCAGATTTTGTTATTTGGTGCCGTGGTAGATTTCTGTCCTTGTCGCCATGTTCGTACGAGATGGACACGGAAGCGTGAATAAAATAAACATTTCAATAAAACTTAAGTTGACTGGTTAAAGACTGAATTGTGTCCTGCATGTATGGCATGTATGCGTGTTTCGTTGTCATTTCCCATCTGGTTTTCATTTGTTCAGGTTCTCCTCCTTCCTGCCATTTTCCGTACGACCCGACTTTACATTAACAATTTCCATGGCCACCCTCTGCTTGATGTTAGATGTCCGAGTCCATCGAACATTCCCAAGTTCCATGCACTTGTTGGAGTGCATGTTGTTAGCTGCCGCTAACGACATGCAAGCCGACACTGTGTTCAGATGCATAGAAAATATGCTTACTTTCATTCAGTTTATATACCTCCTTATTTGCACATCTAAAAAACCTTCCTTTCTAATTAGGTGCCGAAAGTCTGCCCTTTTAATGGATCCGGTTGCCATAGTGCACGTAGGTAAACACACAGATCGGGCGGGCTGCCGGCCGGCTAGCGTTGCCCCAGCAGATGACGGCGACGCTGCCGTGGGGCGTCGGGCCCCCTTTAGGTGTCGCACACTTCCTCTCCTGGTTCTTTTGAGGTCCAAGCTTCTTGAAGACACCATTTTTTATCTTGCATTCAAATTCTTCGAATATACGGTAATTAAAAATAATGCTCAATTTTTACTGATCAAATACTATTTCACAAGAAAGCTCATTCAAAGCTGTCTCCGCGATGTGTGATTCATGCTCTAATTCTTCATGGTTTTTGAGTACATATTGAGAAACTTAACTTCCTAATTAAACAAAGAAAAACAGTGGTGGAGGTGGTTCATCCTCAACATTGTGTTGAAATAATCTCCTGGAATTAAAAAATGTCAAACTGGTGATTACAGATTGTGTGAACAATATATGAAGACGGCGAGTTTAGATATATTTTTCTTAAAACTTCCTCACACAAGTGAATGTTCGGTGAAAGTCAATGTATCACCACAAACCACGAAACTCAAAAGATTTCTGTGTCCTCTTCATCGGCTGGGAGCACCACCCTCCGCAATGTAATAGATGGAAGTACATAACTTATGTAAAACTCCACCTAATAATTACTTTAAAATAATTTATATTCTCCGGACTGCTATTGTTCTTTAGAAATTGCGACTATCCTTATCAATACCTTGATATTATCAATATCAGGGTATTGATAATGAATCAATACCTTGCAATTTTTAAATGTGAGAATTTTTGCGATTTATTTTCAGGGACGTTTCTTTCAAACCAATACATGTTCCGTGCACCACCTTTGTGTCTTCAAGCGACTGCTGCAGTTCCTCTGCTGCCAGAGCTCGCACCTCGTGGACGTTTGCTTTGCTTCTGCAGCAAGATGAGAAGTGACTTTTTTTCTTGCAGGCCGTGCACGTTTTGCCTCAGGCAGGGCACTTCCTTGGTTCATGGCTTCTTTCACAACAGCAACACTGACGCCTTTGTTCATCTTGAGGGGCTCATCTTGGTGCTGCTGACGACTTGCTGACCCTTTCTATATTTGCTTTGCTCTCGACGGTGCAAATCTGGGCAGCCACTAACTCCGTAGCTTTGCAGAGCAAGCACGCAACGTTTTGTCTGTCGTTCACAGACTAGCTGGTCTCTGACCATGGAGTCCTTCAGTTCACCAATGTTGCTTGTCTGAGCCTGTAGCTGCACGCCGCGAAGAAATTCTTCGCGGCGTGCAGTATATTCTTCCGGAATCAGTTAAATTATTAATCTACAATACGCTATTTGTATCTCATATTAACTATTGCCATCTTGTATGGGGCACAACAACAGAATCTAACCTCCATAAATTACACTTAATGCAAAAGAGAATAATACGCGTTATTGCCAATGTCTCATACACCGAACATACTGACTACCTTTTCAAGAAATATAACATTCCAAAAGTTCATGACATATACCGAAGGAGGCTTATGCGAGATTTTTATTATAGCATTAGGAAAAATACCTCTACACTCTTAGAAATAGGAAACTTAGAAAAAAGGCAACCTTCGCATAAAACACGAACTCCAGAACCATGGATAGTTCCTCGTTCTCGGACAAATTATGGTGACCAAATGCTTAAGAATACTTTGCCTCGACTACTAAATTCATTTGAGGAGGCTGGCACCGATATATCCTCTATAACCCCTTCTGAACTGAGATATCTTTTATGTTCATTTTCTGATACCGGCGCCCTTAGAACTACCTAAGATGAAAACGAGCTATTTCCTAAAATTGTTTTGTGTTCCTTACCCGACCTAATCATGTTAAATTGCAACTGTATACTAATGTGTGGAGCTGTATCGAATGAGTGAATCTAATTGACCAGGAAGTGTTTTGTTACTGTGTGTGAGTGTTTTGTGAGTCCAATGCTGCCATCATTTAAAGGGGGCCGAGGGCCCCACAAGCTGCGTTTGTAGCTTTTTTCCTCGGCCTCCTCCATTTTGTAGGAAATGGAAACCAATAAAGAAAGAAAGAAAGAAACTGCTTGAAGCTCTTGCCCTCCTTCTGCTGCCTTGCTCTAAACACATACCATTCATATGTCTCGTTGCACTTCGGGCTGCAGTAGTCCGCAAAGGCTTGACGTTGGCATTGTGTTCTTCTCGCTCAGCCGCGGTCAGCCGAAATGTGTTGATTATGTCAATAGCTTCTTGTCCAGCTACATGCAGAAGAACGGCTGCTTTCTGCACTGCTGTCATTTCACTGGTGCTGTGGCCTTGAAGAACAGCTTGATACGCTGCCGGAATTTCTTCTAATTCTCTGTGGTACCAAAAAAAGGCACTGGCACTTGGGAGGGGGCAGGTGTTCCATATCGGCATTCGTTGCACTAAAAAAATCCCACTTCTGACACCATGTATCGTAAGATACGTCAGCCACTTGGAGCGAGACCAGAAAGAACACTCCTCGTCTCCTTTCAAGCAGGGAGCATCTTGTTAGAGGCCCCCTACCAGTACACCGATGAGGCAAATCCCGAATCGGGGTTGTCACCTCCCGGGCCCACGGCCCCGCAGACGTGCGCGGAGCTACTGTCGTCGTTTTGGTCTTCATGGACAACGCCTCTAAGTGGATGGCCCCGGGGCCCCAGTTCTGCGACCTGCCCTGCGAGCTCCAGCTGCTATTGCTCTCGTACCTGAGCCACGATGAGCTTGTGCTCGTTGCGCGGGTCTCCAAGGCGCTGTGTCGCCTCGCCTACGATCCGTGCCTGTGGAGGACCGTGACGGTGCATGACGACATCGATGACCGATGGCTTCAGGGCGCTCTCGATGGCCTGTCGCAGCTGGAGGCCCTGACCTTCTGCAGGTTGTTGCTTGTGCCCGCCTGGGCCGCGCATGCGGATGTGGGGTGGTCACTGGGCGTGAATGGCGCCGCGCTGCCCCACTTCGTAGAGGGCTGCCTGCTAGTGTCGCACCTGATCGTGGAGGGGTGCAAAAGAGTGGACGACGCGGCCGTCGAGGTGCTCTGCCCTCTGGCGGGGCTGCTGAGCGTGAACATGTCGCATTGCTGCCAGGTGACCGACGACGGGCTCTTGGCGCTTGCCAGGGTCTGTCCCAGGCTCGTAAAAGGGTATTCACTTGGGCTAGTTGGTGGTACATTTTAGGATTAAAAGCGCTAAAAGACGAACACCAGTAAAAGAAGACGCACACAGTAGAGCACCCTTGCAACTGAGGTTTAATCTGACTTGAACCAAAGAAGAAACATATATGCCTTATGAACAACCATCCACGTCATGTAAACACATTGTCCAATAATCTAAATATAATCTTTTTAGCTATGAGCTAACAAAGGACTGTAGATACGCCACCTCCGAATCATACAATGCTATCGACAGGGTGGTAATGCATGTGTCGCCGTCGCACTTCCTTATGAAAAACGCCTGAGAAATTTCCCTAGTCAATTTGTTACGAATTCCTGCTCAGGATACCATTTTCCTGGAGCTTTGGGCCGCTATCACACTGGTTGCAGTGTATCGCAAGATTACCCGAGGGCGAAGATCTTACTGGCAGTGCGTGTTCCCTTAGTCTGTCGTTTACGCACCTTCCGGTTAGTCCTATGTAAACCCTTTCACACGTTAAAGGTATTCTATACACAACCCCTTTATTGCGCTCCACATATTTAGTTGCATGCTTCTTATATATACCAACCCTTAAATCTCCCCTTTCTATACTTGCACATGGTCTACCCCATTTTTCTGAGGCGCTGAGAGTAGTACCGGTACTCCATGTTTTTTGCCCACTTTCTTCAGACTATGGCTAAATTTGTGCACATGTGGTATCACGGTTGGTCTAACATTCCGCCTGACCCTCCCACTACCCGTTCCCCCTCCCTGAAGTATTCGTAACAGTCCTTCTGCCACATGCTTGATAAGCGTAAGTGCGTATTCCTCCATCCTTTAGGTTTTTCACCTGTATACCAAAGCCATTCTCTATTTTGTGTGAGCACGACTTAGCAAGGCTCCCAAGCACATAGTTGCAATATCTCTCTTAATAATTTGAGAGTGGTTTGAGTCGTAGGGTAACACCGCTTTCCTTGCTCTGGGGAAGTACATCCAACACACATGGACGCAGAAATATTAGTTCTAGGTCCAAACATTGTAAAATACACTGTACAGGATCTTCCCTAGTGAAACTCAGACCTGCAGTGCAGTTCTTAAAAACATCCAACATTTTTAAAATAAACTGTGCTTTTTTGCTTCCTCCCCGAGTGGAACAGTACTAGGTAGTCGTCTACATACCTAAATATCCTAATGATATTACTATTTGGTTTAGCTTTAATATATATCTATCGCATTTTGCCAAAAATAAATCACTTGGCACTGGAGCCATGTTCTTCCCAATACATATACCTTCTGTATGAATTGCGAACCTTCAAACGCACTATAGGTGGATTCCAGGTACAAGCTCGTGTTGCTCAACATCGACGGCATCTCCAGGATCACCAACATGTAGCGCATCGCAGCCGCTTGCGGGAGTTTGATGCAGTATCTTTTGTAAAACAGCACGCGTATGGTTAAAGAGGTGGAAAAACTTGAAACTGGGCAAGTCTGTTTTGTTTTCCCGACCGTTTTATAGAAGCCAGAAGAAACGGTTCGTAGATAGTTTGGAGTTGGGCCTGCGATGGTTGAGCATGGCCGGCGGTTGATGAGGTACTTCGCAGGCGATGAAAACTCAGAGAGTTAGAGTTTCAACTGTTTATTTACAGTTACAAACTATGTACACTTGCTATGTACAAAGTAGGGGATTGACATTTTAGGGCGCCTCAAACAACTCCCAAAGTTCCGTCAAAATCAGCTCCTCTGTCTCGGGCATTAGTTAACCAATCGTTTTAAAACCCGTGAAAGGCACGTGGGGTCCATTGCCCAATGATCGGCCGGGGGTCGTCACAGGCATTCGTCAAGTTTGCCACGGCCCTCGGCTGACAGCTCCGTAGAGTCGCCCCCGCAAGTGGTCGCAAGCAGCTCGGCACCGTCTCCGAACGCCTCGCAGTTTCCCAAGTGCTTTGGGTTGTCGCCACGATGACGCCGTCAGTGGCTCCCTTGGGGTGGAACCCGACCCGGCCCGGCGAGGCCGACATGCGGCGGACGAAACAAAAACACAGACACCCACCGGCACCGAAAGCAACAAGCACCCCGCAGGGGGAACAACGTACTGTCCCCCAAGACGCTATTGCGGGTGGGCCTGCTACCCTAACCAAATCACCGCAAACAAAACGGTTGAGGGCAAAGCCCGATGTCCCCCGCCCGGTGGCCACTGACGGCGGTGTGACCGCAAGCGCCTGCCTGCCAAGGAAAAAGGGGGCCGCCACAGCTTCCTTACACCAGAGTTTGTAGCTCGATTTGCAGTTCCTCCTGCTGCGCGAGAGTTAGTGCAGTCGAAGTGCAACCAGTTTGCGTGCATATATAGGATAGATATGAGGTTGTATGTCTTCAACTTTTAGATGTTCCTTGAACGTTCGACAACAAAGAAGGGTTAAAGACCAACCTATACATGAACACATCTCTGTGACTCGTGGCGCGGTGGTGGCGCGTTGGTCGCACTTCCGGTCTGGGTCTGTCGGCAGAAGTCCCCATGCCAGAGGTGTATTCCTGCGTTGTTTTGAAAGGAACCAGACAAAAACCTGCCTTCTCGTCAAAACGCTGCAACTGGGGCCGTACCAAAAGTGTCGAGAAAGGTTTGAAGGTCAGTTTTCACGTGCTCGGTTTCGTCCGAGAATCTGGATATGTGCCGTGAAAAGGGAAAAGCAGACGCCGTCGGACAACGATTGCTTGGGCGGGAAGCACTTTGGGTTTAATTCACGGATACTTGTGGTCATCAGATTTATTTGTTTTGTTCCAACATGAACGGCAGAAAATCGTCAAGTTGCGCTGGACCATCTGCGCCCTAACGAAAATTCCGATAGAGAAAACCAATAGGGCTATCGGTTTATTGACACCTATCGGCGTATTGGTCTATCGGCGTATTGGTCTATCGGCGTATTGGTCTATTGGCGTATTGGTCTATTGGCGTATTGGTCTATCGGCGTATTGGTCTATCGGTGTATTGGCCTATCGGTGTATTGGCCTATCGGTGTATTGGTCTATCTGTCTATTGATTATTGCTATAATGGCTTATTACCATACTACTCGATAAGCTTAGGGTTCATTGGTGTGTGGGCCTCTTTAAAGGGAAGGCGATAGGCAAATAATATATTCTGCCATTGTACACTTTATTGCAATGCTTGCAAATACACTTTCAATATATTAATAATGTCCACATTCACCTCCACGAAAACAACTACCTCATGTTCAATGCTTCGATTTGAAAACAATGGGTGCAGGGAAAACTAAGCAAATCAGGAGCACACACAACAAAGAAACTTGAGACAAAAAAAATTGCACATGGACAAAAGCCTTTGAATGGCTCGCATAAAACAAAACTATTAATGATTAAACAGAGTGTAAGCTCCACCACAAAAAAAAAAAGGTTTACACAAGATACTGACATAAGCAGCTCAAGCATAGCACCAAGACAAACACGAAAGAACCCAAATATGGTCACACGAAGAGACTCGCCCAACTCAATGGTTACCGCTATAAAAAAAATATGCTTAAATCACACTGTGCTCTTGTATTGGAGGAAGGCATAAGCAAAACTGTTAACAGGGACCAAATAAAATAGGCATTGAAAGTTGGTCGTATAAACGAAGCACATTAACACTTTTTACATGTTTCATACTTATCTAGTGCATTTTTGACAACAAATTTCAATCTACAGGAATGCACTAGAGTCCTGATTTAACTGGCAAACAAAATAAATGAGTGATGCAGGCAATATTCCTAAATAGGGTAGTTGCATATATATCACATACAAAATCGCCCCACCCCCAACAAAAAGGCAGGGTAATAAAAGTCAGGACTGAGATTTACGAGACATCAATAACACATGAGATCCGGTCATTTAAGGGGTATTCACACGAGGGAGAAATCCCGGGATTTCTTCCCGGCACGCGCATCCGGCAACGAAAACGTCAGGCTTTGCGACGTGCAAAAGCCTCGCGTTTTCGTCTCGTGATGCGCGCGTGCCGAGGAGAAATCGCCGGGATTTCTCCCTCGTGTGAATACCCCTTTACAAACATTAGAGCAAAAGGAGCTCACAACAGACTCTTGAAAAACATCGAGCAGGTGAAGTGTCACTCTGATCAGAGATCTATACAGGCCAGAACATTCCAATGTAAATATTATTTCAAGAGATAGGACAAAACCCCATTAATTGGGAAATGACTCAATTAAATTGGGCACTAGAACACAGGTCGAGCCTTTTTTTTTCCCTTTTTAATGTTCTTTATCAGTTCGTAAATAAAATAGATATAAATGAAAGATACTAGTGAATTGCATATTGTCCCATTGCTACCATCATTACAGCTAGGCTTGCCAAAGAAAACATTCAGAGATTTTTCGCAGTGCACTGATAAACTGTGCATTACAGAATGCTAAAAATTCATTAAAAGTAGGTCCACGGCGAGGACAGATTGCGAAATATTTTAACTGCCTATGTTCTGCTAATAGACCTTTTGCAAAATTATGCGCGCAACAAGGAGCATGCAGGGAACATAGTTACAGGCCTGTGCGTGCCAGCGTTGGCAGCAGCAACTTTCTGAAGCAAAATCTAACACAAGTGGCACTTTGCACGTGCATCCACAAATGCCTTTTTGTTGCGATTTATTTCGAATATTTATAAGGCAATTGGCGCATGCAGCACATGCAAACTACATTCCCTGCAAGCTCCTTGATGCTTGGGTAATTTTGCGAAAGGCTAAACATTAAAAGTGACCTTTCGAATTAGGACACTGAAAGGCCGCCATTTGCCGTAGCTAACAGACATAGCCCAGCTGTTCAGTTACATCCCAATAGTCGGTGACAGGTCAAGAACAAAGTGGACGCTCCTCCCACCCCTTTCCACTTTAGCAGAGCGATCGCCGAAGAGGAGGCGACCTCCTCTCCACCGTGCGCCCCTCTAATGTGGAAAGGAGTGGGAGGAGCTGTCACTTCGTTCTTGACCTGTCACCGACTATAGCTTGTGAGAGAGGGCAGTCACTTACGACCATCCCGTCTGGCAATATCCATTATCTTTGACGCCACATGCTTGTTGAGGAGAGCCAGCCTTTTGGGGATCTGACATCCATGCTTGGCCTCACACTTGCAGTCGGTCTTGACCTTGCACTTGCACGTGGTCACGCACTTGGGATTGCACTTGCAACAATGCACCAGGTAGTGCAAGAAGAATGCTACAAAAAACAGACATACTTCAATTCAGCTGATGTAGAAAAAGAGTTCTATGCTTTTTTTTCTGCAAAACAAATACTGATTGGTCCAGGACTCAAAGAAAAAACTTCAATAATATTGTGCCTCTAGCAAGATGCCTCTAATTACTAGTGGCACTATGTTGCCTTATGACAACTCTGTTTTAAGCAAAGCAAGACTTGCCATAGAATAAAAATGTGCACTATAGCAGGCTTCCTCTGGAAATCAATGGCACCACTATACAATGGCTCACACCATATCTTATTTAGCCAAAATAAGCTCTGGACTACAGCCATTTTCTTCATCAAGTAAATAAATAATTCCTGGTTGCAGAAATGCCCTAGCACAAAGAAGAAATGATTTAAAGTAATTCTTACTGGCAAGAGCCTTGTACTTGAAATCCTCAAGTGCTGGCTTGGGCGAATTCTTTGTGCGGTTGGAAGATATCCCCGTCACGCTCTTTCCTGCCAGGCCTGCTGTAGAAAAAATTATCACTGCTGCCTCTCTGACGAACAGCGAATCTTTGGTGCGTGCGAGCAAGTCCAAGTAGCTCTTGTTCGGTACCCAGGTGTTTGCACCTACATACACCTGAAACAAAAATACACATCACCAGTGAAGTTTATTTTCGTCTATTTTCTGGTTTGCCAGTCACCTCAAAAGCAGTTTGTCAGTCATCTCAAATATTCTCAGCTTTAAATTCAATATTTACTATTACTATTACCTCCATATCTATTTGTAATGTAAGGACCATGTTGATATAAAGCTGAGAAGTTGGTAAAAATGCACAATGTAGTGCAGTTGTGGCTTCATCTGGTAGCAACTTAATGAAACTTATATTGTCTATGTTAATGTGCTATTTGGTAGTGGCAGTCTGGTGGCTCAGCAGCTGCAGCAATGCTAAACTGCTACAATGACAAACAACATGACATTGAGATCAGTGGTCTGTATCAAAAGAGAATACTCCTAACCACTTGACGTCATACTGCCTTGTCAGAACTGCACGAAGTCAAAATAGAGACAAATAAGAAGCTTGGAGTGATACTACGAGGTGGGATCAAAAAATTCTCAAACTGGCATCATAGAACAAAAACAAAATGTGGTAATGCAGTGCCATGCCAAATGACACTTCCTTGGAGGTCTGCCACTCAGAGCACCAAAGTTCCTTTTACAGAGTTAAAGATAATCCGAGCTGCACTTCTTTGTTTGGAAGGTGTTTAATGACTTCCCCACTGTTTAAGATTAAGAAAGATCTAAAACAAAGTGTTTCATCAAATTTTGTGTGAAAACTATAAAGATCATGACAGAAACTCAGAAACCCCTTGAGCAATCGATTGATGACCACATTTTAGATAAAAGCACCAATTTGGGGAATCACACAGACATTTTACCTGTCCAAAATTCGCTTGAGTTTGAACAAATAAGATGCCCTCCGACACAAGCAGCCCCTGAAGATGTCAGAAAAAGACCACTTGTCTATTTATTAAAACCGACCAAGCTGGATTTCCGAAATGTCTGAATAACTTGACAAAAGTTAGGATGAGCTCCGGTGGTCTTGACATACGAGACGAATTTTCATGTGGAGTTCAAGCTCCCAGATGAGTGGGCTGCTGGCAACTGAGTGATTCAACATGGAAATGCCTCAGCCCAAACACCGATGCAACTGCAGCACTTTTTGATCCAGAACAGTCTAGTTATCGTCCATGGCCTTCCAAAGTTCTCCTTGTAGGACCCCACATAAATGGTTTATCTTTCCTTATTTTTTAAATGAACCTCGGGTCAGATAAAGAGATTCCGAAAGAGACGAGGATTCTCCGAAGAACCAGAAGGAGCATTTCTAGAGGCACTCTAACAATAACAAAATTATTGGGGCCGTGTTATTTGCTCGAGAAGGTACTACTTCAAGGTTTATGACAGTCAAATAAAATTTAAAGTAATACCCTCTGGCTCTACAGAGCGAGTTCGGAAACGTTTTTATGCCACCTCGCATACACGAACAGAAAGAGAGGGAAAGGCTAGTTAACAGCGTTTGGAAACTACAGCTTTAAAAGAAAGATTACCTTTTCTCCTCCGGTCTGGAAGAGGGTTGGTTGTCCAAGTGGAGCAGCCTGGTCTTCCTCAACCTCGAAGAAGTCATGGGGGATGGATCCCTGGCAGGAATGCCCTAGCAAAAATTCTAATAGGAATTCCTAATAGCCTATCGGTTTATTGACACTTTGTATTAGTCCATTAGTTGTATTGGTCTATTAGTTGTATTAGCCTATTAGTTGTATTAGTCTATTAGTTGTATTAGCCTATTAGTTGTATTAGCCTATTAGTTCTATTAGTTGTATTGGTCTAGCCTATTAGTTTTAGTTATATCGGCATGCTATTTACCTACTGCATTACGTGGCTTGCTAAATGAGAGTACACGGTGTAGCTTTTTTAAGATAATACAATTTATTCTCACATTCATACAAATCTCACATTCACGCAAACCTCTCAATTTAAATCAGCAATCTTCCTAGCCAGAAGCTTGTTCATCCCTGCCTTGCGAACCTTGCGTGTTGTCTCGTCTGTACAGGTTGTGTCCACATAGTGCCCAAAGAAGCCTGAAAGAGATAATGAATTTGCAGTTGAAAGTGACAGTATCCATAAGACATAATTTGTATGAGCACCGAAATGCTGTCACAAGGTGGTCGAAGCCAGAGGGACACAAACTGTTTGGGCTTCCGACCACTAAAAACAATTTAGCAGCATCCGGTAACCCTCTTTCGAACCATTTCTGGGCTAGTTTTGGAAGCTCTCTCAGGCCCCGCAACCTCCACTTTGTGCACCTGAGTCAGTGCTGGCAAAACAACCCGAGAAACAGCTCGCATTCGGATCACTCGACGCAAGAAACCACCGCTCGATTGGCTGACAAATGCCGTTCGTCAATCGGCAACGGTTCAAGTTCTGTGATATATCGCAGAAAAACTGATTATCACATTTTAATATGAAAATCGGTGGCGCAGGATTATAATGTTTAGATTCTTGGGATGCTTAGAGCCTCTAGAACAACGCATGACCAAGAGTGGACTATCTCAGAAACCTCTTTAGTGCCCCTTTAAGGGAAACTCGCAACGTTAAACCATTTAGACTATTTGCAAATATTTATAACTTAAAAAAATACTATTCAATTAAGATTACAAATTGAGAGCAATATTGAATCTATTATTAGAAATTTTAATTTTTGAGCATCCCTACTCGATATCAACTAATTATATTTTAGGCTGAAATAGGTAGAATTGGGCCTCCGACCACTTTGCTCGTATTTCAAAGCAAAGGTTTGTATGAATTATTTTCAGTTCCTTTACCATGTTACACTATTTACAACTTGACAAGATTTACAGGGGAAACTGCTTGGCAGGTAGTTAAGAAACCTGATACATTAAATTTTCGGGAACAGCATGCACATTTCAGAAGGAATACCCTCAAACCATCATCCCTAAGAGGTGTTTTATATATGTTTTTGACATTCTTTTTGCTACCAAATCTACAGCAACCTCACAGGATCGCTGAAAAAAAAGCACGTCGTAACCGCGAACGGAACAGGCACTCTAGATGCTACAAATGCACCTCACACTAAGATAAGAGGTATATATATAGACTAAATTTCATGCTTTGATACTTACCATAGATCTTCATGATTTGGGCTCGAAAATAGCCAGATTGATTGGTGTCCTTCCACCACACGTCGTACCAACGGTTGGCGTTGAAGTCCGCAAGTCCAACTGTGCTCAAATTCTTTATGTCGTTACACGGAATAACAACGTTAGCGTCGCCGTCCTAAAACCGGACATACACATGCATGTTTCCACACAAGTAGACAGAATACGATTTTTCCGACACACGTGTTGCTTTGCATTGGGGAGGGATTCGGGGATTAAGGACTGCTGTCAATTCGAAGTTTTGAAGGACGTGCAGTATGCTGCCGCTGCGGCGCCACCAGTGCGACAACTACCATCACGTGAATTCATGTGTTGGAACGAAATAATATTTAAATACAATTTGTATATAATGTTAATTAACAAATTTTGCTAATGTTTTAAATGCCGCCCTGCAGCCACCAATTAACTCGCAGCCGCAAGAACGAATGCCAGCAGCTAGGGCACCTAGATCAATGAAATCCATTATCGTAGCCACTTCTATCCATAGCCATAGCCATAGATCTTTCAACAAGAAAAATGGCGGACGATTCGGGCGGTTCCGTGGTGGTTTGCACCTCGGATGTTTCAGGCCTTTCTCGTTCACGCCAAAATGCCCGCGCATGCAAACGAAAAAAGTACCTGGAGCCTGGCGCCGAATACCGAGAACAACAGAGCTACATCGCAGGAAAAGAGCAAGCGCTGCCGTGCCGCAGGCAAGCGCAGCGGCAGTATTGATATCGCAAGAATGTGCCGGCGACGGCGAATCCGGCGTTCACGGAGCCGACAGCCGCAGAGCCTACACATCTTTTTCCTTGTAAATTTTTCTCCTCGCTCTGCTGTTATTGGGCACAACTAAGTTCCAATTTCGAACTTGCCTGTTATTTTAGAACTCGTGGTTCCCGAAATTGATCAAATCTTCCAACCTTGCCCCATGACACACATTCAAAACTTTTATAGTACCATAGATGCTCCATGTAGTGACGTTTTTAATTCTTGATTATCACTGGAATTTTCGTACCCCATTTTGCTATATGTATATTGTACATCATTACAAAGGCAAAAGCTGTTCATGAGCACAAAAAATAAATGGATGAATGAATGAATGGTCTAACTTTGTCTTTTTGAGTTGTAAATCCAATGAAGACAATTTGTTGTGAACATTCACTCTTATGTTTGATAAAAAAAATCTACAATGCAGAAACTTCTGTTAGCCAGGTAGTTGAAAGTATCAGTGGGGACGAGCTTACCTATAGGCAATTAAGGGTTTCCACATCTAATAAATCTCAGTTATTCGTTCATATTTATTTGGTGGTGTCAAGTTTCAATTGTTCTAATATGCCCACTTAATATCGTAATAGAATAGCTGTGTTACAAGTAGTCTAATGAGCATTCCATTTGTTTGATAGAATGTGTAAATTTGTCTAATTATTATTCTACAAGACTAACAGAATGCTTGTATTAGTCTATGAAACTTTGTATTATTCTAATAGAAGGCATACATTAACCTAATAAATATTTCTATTAGACAAATACAGTTTTGTATTAGTCTAATACATATCTCTACTTGTGTGATAAAGATGTCTATTAGCATCATAGAGATTCCTATTGGTCTCATACAAGTTGCTATTAGTCTTATAGGGATTCCTATTAGTCTCATAGGAGTTGCTATTAGTCTCATAGGCATTGCTATTAGTCTTATAGGAGTTCCTATTAGTCTCATAGAAATGTCTATTAGTCTCATAGATATTCCTATTAGAATTTTTGCTAGGGTCCGCTTAACTGTCATTCCTTTTTTAATTAAGGTAAAAGCCCTGTATGTTTCACCGGTGTCACCTTAATCACTGATAAATTGCATAAAAAGCTCACCTTAACAATATCTTTTGTGGCCTCTTCCAAAGCAGGTCGCTCGGAGCTTGACAAAAAAAAAGGAGCCCAGCGAACTTTGTAGCTTCTGTGACACCTTCAGAGTCCAGTTCAAAGTCACAGGCACAATAAGCCAAAAAGGTTGCTCGGCTGGTTACTTTGCATTGTTGGCGGCACTTCCGTGGGTGCGTGCCGGTGTTAAACGATCGATGAGGTTGAACGAAATTGTTCAAGCAGGAGGATAGGCGTCTTCGTATGAACGTTTGTGCCCAGAAGTTAGTAAAAAACGTTTAAGTTGTGAGGACTACAGCAGTACGTCGGCCAGGTTAGGCGTAGAGCGATGAGGCGAGGGCGGGACAAGTAACAGTCAGATGTAACTTTTATTAACTGGCGTAAAAGAAATAGAATGAGGCGCGGATGCGCTGCATGGTACGGTCGCGCCAAAACATAAGTCGGCTTGAACACTTTACCAAACAGGCTTGACGGCATTGTGGCGCTAGTAGCTTGCTCACATCCGGCCCCTCCTTAACAAGACCCAAGTCCCTTCGGTCTGAAGAGCAGAAAAGTCACTAGCGGTCTTCACTCTGATAGGTTATAGTCCGCCAGGTAGTCAGGCGGTCGTGCTGCTCCTTGGGGTCTGGAAGAGCAGAGTCCAGGGGATGGAAGTTCGGGGTCAGCACTGGTTGTTGGACAGGCAGGCAGGACGCTCCCAAGGGCATCTGGAGAACTGTTAACTTCAGGAGCGGAAGCGGCCTGGTCACTCACAAGGTAGAGTTTGACATGACTTCCGTTGGGAGACATGGACCAACCGTTCCACTGATCCGATCGTGGGGCCCTTTTCTTGTGATACGGGGCACCACAAACGTCACCGGAATCTTCTGGTCACCGATCTGATAGACTCCTTTGAACTTAGGGTCTAGCTTCGTCGTGCCATCTGTAATAGGCTCCTGGCGTCGAACCCATATGAATTGACCGATGCGGAAGGAATGATGCGTGTAGTCTTGGTCGAAGGCTGCCTTACGTTTTTCTTGAGCCTCTTCGGTGTTGCTGGCGGTGGTACTGCGGTGCTCTGACAGCGTTAGGAGGCGATCTTAAAGAGTTTTGGCTCCAATGGGACGATGGCATTGGTGGGGAGCTTTGGAACATACCCAAAGAGGAGTTCGAATGGGGTAAAGCGACTGCTTGCACTATAGGTGCAGTTGACCTTGTTGTCCAAACATGCGGAAGTGTTTACCCACGGGGAAGACGATGTTGGCTTGTACGAGGGCGTGGAACAGGCGATTGATCTGCTTCCAGATGCAGCTCCCTATAGCCTGTCTCCATACCGCTATGCTGCCGAAGACCGAAGGATTTGGTGTTTGGCGATGAGCGTTAGGTCATCGTTGAACTGTCTCAGAAATACTGCACGCCATGATGGCCACGTGAGGAAGGCGTCACCGCGTGCGAGGTGCCAGTCTTGGGGGTTCCGCGCAGTTTACCTTGAGCGATAGTGGGGAGGGCGTCGTCGTTCCAGGATGCAAGCTTTTGGACTCGCTCGAATTCCTCAATTCAGTGGCGTGAGGACAGCTGTTTTGAGTCGTCAAACAGTAGCAGGTTTTGCGACAAGTCGGGTAGCATTGTCAATGGGGTAGGTCTTTGGGCGAAGGACTCGTGCATTCGAGCCAAAATCTTAGTGTTCTGCTCAAGGCAGGTTGCCAAGGTTGCAACAAGATTGCTGGAAACTTGTGACGGAGGAGATGTAGCCTGATGCGTAACTTCCAAGGTTCCAATGTCTTCGGCAAGCAGGATAACTTTGGGTTTCTTCGGACTTTCGCGGGCGCGGATGCCCAGGATGAGTCGATCAATTATCTCGGACGTGGTTCCGGAGGCGTCTAAGCCTCGGCGTTCGGCTTCAGAGCGCAAAAACATACTTGTAAGCGTCTGCAAGTCTTCTGGCGTCGCTTTCCCCCAGGTGATGAGTGGCATGGCTGTTTCAATGTGGTAATGGTGGAGGCAGGCAGGAGGTTCCAGGCGGGCTGGTAGGGATGTTGACTGCGCCAATCGTGAGGACTACGGCCGGGCGTCGGCGGGGTGAGGCGTAGGACGATGAGGCGAGGGCGGGGCAAGTAACAGTCGGATATAACTTTTATTAACTGGCGTAACAGAAATTAAATGAGGCGCGGACGCGCCGCATAGCACGGTCGCGCCTAAAACGGAAGTCGGCTTGAACCAAGGTTGCTTGAACACTTTACTGGCCAGGCTTGACGGTAAGGGATCAAAAGAACAGAGGACCGTGGTAGGTGGCGCTAGTAGCTTGCTCACAAAGTAAACAAACTGTAGGGCCAACTTGTTTGATATGACCTGACTAAAATGGTACCGGAGGCCGAAACTTAAAACAGCTTGCACTGTAAAAAATTTCCGTAATTTCACAAATACTTTTGTTGTAATTCTGACGGACTCTGTGTCCGTTTCTTTGTTAACGGTCATAAAACCCGTTTTTGTTAGGCTGAATAAAAGAGCCTACAGTTGTCTGCCACAGCCACGACCGGCTCTATAGGGGCGACCAGGTCACCCGAGGCCATGGTGGAAGAAGGGAGAGGTGTCTGAACGACGTGCGCCGAGGCGGCAAATGTTTGCTTGGGCTTTGTGAAACTCCCGGCAGGTGGCGGTGATCTGCTGGTGGCCGTCTAGAAGCGTCTTTGCCACGGTCATTGCATTGGCAATGATGGCGATAACTATCGCACCACGTGCGTGAACGATCTAAGTCTTTTTTATTTGATTTGCGGAAGCAGATTCGAGTCTTCTTATAGCCTGCGACATGGGCATGACTGTCTCATTGCGGGCTTTCCGCCTGGGTTCACGGTGCTTTGGTCAGCCCATCCAGGTTTTGAATGAAGTATTATTATTGTTGTTTGATAAAGCACAGTTTCATTTGCGCCAAGCACAGGCTAGTGCATTGAAATCAGTCCTGCGCAACACTATGTTTGATATGTCACATGCACAAAATTTAAGCCCAGTGAAGTGGAGAATTCGCGGCAGTAGTTAACAAACAGCAAACTCTTGTGCTGCGAAAAAAATTTACATGCGAGTATTTTTTCTCGAAATTTGTGGCGCACTAAATCGATGCACAGTATACCCCTCCACTGTCAGCTAGTGGACATTTTTTAACTATGTGAGCTAGTACCCAAACATCGCAGTCAGTGCACATTTTTTTCTTCTCAAGTTTCGTGTGATCTTGTCGCGGTTGGGCAGTGAACAGACAGAGACCAGCCTGTGGGTGAGTAAGTACCGTCTGGTGAGCCCGCGTTTATTCCTCTCCCAAGCGCCTCCGTCTCCCGTGCGGTGGCGACCCCTGTCGGCCACTCGCCTAACCCTCCGACACCCCCCCCCTTTTTTAACTTGAAGTCTTACAAGTCCAGGCGCGCTGGTCGTCTCACTTGTCGTCCCCTGCTCGTCTGCTTTGGTTTGGGTATCGCGTAACTTGGCCCATTGATGCTTGGCTCGTCAACAGAGGCTGGTTGCCGAGCTGCTTGTTCCGCTGTAGGCTGTCCTGCCGGCTGTAGGTGCCTCTGCGTGCGTCTTGTAGTGCCGGACGCTGTCTCCACCACATATGATCGAGGTTCTGCGGCAGCGTGCACTACTCTCCCATGTGTGGTTGCTCCGGCAAAAATCTTGACTGGTGTCTGGCTGTATGGGCTCTTTGTCGGCTGCTTGGTGACGCTTGTTGTACTGTTGTGCTTGGAGCCTCCTATACTGTGCGTTGCGTGTTCTAAAGTCTTCGCAGCTCCAGTGCGGCCGTAGTGACCCTGGGGCTGCAGGGACACTCGTCTTTACCTTGCGTCCCATGATGAGCTCAGCTGGGCTGTACCCCTCCTTCCCTGGAGTCGCTCGGTGTGCAATAAGTGTTTGCTCTACGTCGGGAGACTTCCGAAGGAGTTGCTTTGATGTATGCACTGTTGTCTCTGCTGCTCCGTTACTCTGTGGATAGTAGGGGCTGGAAGTGATGTGTTTGATGCTCCAGTCTCTGGTAAAAGATTTGAAGTGAGCAGATGCAAACTGTGGTCCAATGTCGGATCGAGTGACATCCGGCGTTCCGAAACGGGCAAACATTGGTCGCAGAGCCTCGGTGATGTCTTTTGTGGTCGTTGTCCACAACTTGACCAACTTGAAGAATCGAGAAAAGTAGTCGACAACAACCAGGTAGTTGTCGCCTTCAAGTGAGAAAAGATCCATGCCGATCACTTCCCATGGCCTCTTGGGAAGAGGCGTCTGTAGGAGAGGGGCTGCTCCTGGTTTGCGCTCCTCTCGACAAGTGGGGCATCGGCGAACAAAGTTCTCAATGTGAACGCCAATGTTTGGCCACCACACCGCTTCTCTGGCTCGGGCTCTACACCTGGCTACGCCTTGATGGCCGGTGTGGATGTTGTCTAGGACTTTGTTGCGAATGACTGGGGGTACAACCAGTTGGTTGCCCTTGAATAGAAGTCCTTGCACTATTGAGAGTTCGCCTGCTATTTCGCAGTATCGCCGCACTTCTGGTGGTTGAGTGCTCATGCTCGGCCAGCCCGTAGAGCAGTACTCCATGACTCGAGACGTGACTGGATCCTTCCCGATCTCATCTTTGATCCGTGAGAGCATGTCTGTTGATGCAGGTAACAGTTCCACTGTGAGAACTTCATACTCCCGGGCGGCTTCCTACAGGTCGGCAGCTTCCTCTTCTTTCCTGCTCCAGTTAGTTGCTTATGTGACAGCACATCTGCCGTGTCATCTCCTTTCCCGGGATGTCGGAGATCGTGAAGTCATACTCGGGTAGTCGCATGCCCATACAAAAATGGTCTATGGTCGTGTATGGAAAATTGTATGGCAGGCTATCACCCCTATGGTTCTCTATAGTCGGCCATAGAAATCCATAAAGACAGCTACAGCCAGCTATAGAAAAATCTATGGCCCTGTGTCTAAAGACTGGGAACCAATAAATTTTCTTTACCCGCCTATAGAAAATTCTATGGCCAGAAGCCTAAAGACTGGGAACCAATAAATTGTCTTAAACCGTCTATAGAAATTTTTATGGCCCTAAGCCTAAAGACTGGGAACCAATAAAATTTCTTTAGACGCATATAGAAAATTACATGGCCCCATGTCTAAAGACAGCGAACCAATAAATGTTCTTCACCCGCCTATAGAAAATTCTTTGGCCCCGAGTTTAAAGACTGGAAACCAATAAATTGTCTTTACCCGTCTATAGAAAAATTTATGGCCGCGAGTCTAAAGACTAAGAACCAATAAATTTTCTTTCCACGCCTATAGAAAATCACTACCGGCGCTTACTGTTTCAGTAAAAACACTCCAGAAAAGAAAATTAAATCAATACTAAATTTCTGTAATGCCGGTGACAAACCATGACCCAAGATATGTTCTCTGCTGTTGCAACGAGTCGTGAAAACCAGTAATATTGTTTGTCTGAAAAATCCATTAAAATACTTGTGCAACAATTAAAATTAATTATTACCCCCAAAAGTGAAAATAAATTACACTGGCGCCGAACACTGCAATCAAGCAATAGCTTGATTGCAATCATCAGCACCAGTGTACCGCATGTCATCACTGCATTGTCAACGTGATTCATCAAACTTATTAAAAATATAATTAATACATTTTAATTACTTAGCCTAATGATCTACTTTTGCTTTTTTCAGGGTGTTGAATTAAGAGATGGGGGCTATTCCAAGAGACAATTCAAATAATGTATTAAGTACGAGTAACATTCGCTCCGCCTCTCCGTGTTTTTGAGACAAATGATGGGTCACCGGAAAGTCGGATTCAAAAATTAGACTGCCATATATACAGCTAGCGCGAACGCAGCATATGAAGAGAGGGGTCCGGTGTCGCGGCGTTGTTGCTGTTGTGTGGGGTAGTGTTCTGCTTGTGTTCTGTGTATTCTGTGTGTTCAGACATGTACGTATTATGTACCATGTGCGTTCACAAGTCTTGAACTTGAAGTACTTGAAGTAAGTAGTAACACTTTTTTAGAGTTTGCTGGCTAAAGAGAGCCATAGGGTTCGCCATAGAGAAGTCTTTAGCCGACCATTAGACAAGCTAAATAGTGCTATGGCTGGACATCGATAGGGCCATAGACAAAACTAAAGAGGCCTATAAAGGCGACTATAAAAAGGCTAAAGACAGCCATAGAAAAATCTTTAGCTAATTGGGCCAAATAGCTAAAGCCGACCATACAAAGAATTTTCTATAGCCGACGATAGGACATTTTTGTATGGGTGCGGAAACGTTGCAGACGAGGACTGAGTTCATCTAGACGCTTCGTGGTGAGAAGTGGCACAAGGGGCTTGTGGTCAGCCTCAATATGAAATTGGAGCCCTAGGAAGTATGTCCGGAAGTGGCCACTAGCCCACGTGATGGCCAGTGCTTCCTTCTCAATCTGGGCATGGCGTTGCCCAGTTTCCGTTAGTGCCCTGGATGCATAGGCAACTGGTCGTCGCTCGCCTTGGGACTCCTGCAGGAGAACAGGAGCAGGAGACAATGTACACCCCAAGAGAGAACAAGTTCTCTTTTGGGGTGTACATTGTCAATGCCGGGGTTGTGGTGAGAGCTGCCTTGGTCTGCTCGAAGGCTTGCTACTGAGCCTCTGCCCAGTACCAGACTGCATCATGACGAAGTAGGTCTCTCAGTGGCTTAGTTTGCTCAGCAAGTCCGGGTAGAAACTTCGCCAAATGATTGATCATTCCCAAGTAAGACCTGACTTCTGAAACGTCTCGTGGTGGCTCCATATTCTTGATGGCACTAAGCTTTGCCGGGTCAGCTTTGATGCCTTGCGATGAAACGATGATGCCCAGAAACTTCACTTCCTTTTGCGGAAGGCACATTTGTCTGGATTTAGCGTTATCCCCGCCTCTCGCAGACGCTGGATCACTTGACTTAGGTTATGGTTATGTTCATCTGCCGTGCTGCCGAACACGATGATGTCGTCCTGCAGACACACCTGCCCTTGAAGTCCCCCGAGCACACGTAGCATTTCTCACTGGAAAAACTCGGGTGCCGTCGATATCCCGAACGGTAGTCGCAAGAATTGAAAACGTCCGAAACGGAGTCAAGAATGTTGTGTATTCCTGGGATTCCTTGGACAATGGTGTCTGCCAGTAACCTGCCCTTGCATCAAGCTTGCTGAACACTTGTGAACCAGCCAGCTTCGCTAGGCTCTCATCCACAGTCGGCATGAGCACTCTTTCTCATACAATCTGCTTGTTCAGTTGGCCGTAGTACACACAGATGCGCAGTTCGCCGTTCTGCTTCTTCGCGACCACCATTGGTGCGCACCATTCCGTCGCTTTGTCGACTCTGACTATAACCCCTAGATCTTGCATGCGCTGGAGTTCTCTTTCTACGTCGGGTAGAAGTAGGATTGGTACTCTTCTCGGATATGTCACAGCATGGGGTTTAGCTCCTGGAGCAAGCGCTACCTTGTATGGGGTCTCCATGAGCCCTAGTCCCGAAAGAAGCTCTGGGTAGCTCTCGAGAATGTTGCGTGCTTCCGCATCTTCATTCTCTGGTAGTGTAGTGACTTCCTGAAGATACCTCAGAACCTTCGCGCTTTGATAGCTGGACGTCCCAGGAGGGCCTCGCGGAGGCCACTGACGATGTAGACAACCTCTTGTGCCGAGTTGTCATTCCACTTGATTGTGACGTCAGCTTGTCCCACCGTGTGGATCGGAGATTCACCTGGGCCCAAAAGGCGCTTGGTTGTTTTCTTTTTCTCTCCCATTTTAGCCTCGTCGTAGAGATGCTGTGGGATAGTTGTGACATCTGCACCAATGTCTGTTTTAAACGTCACTTCCGTTCCGCTGACGTCGGCCGTGATCTTCCATGGTTCTGTGCTTCTCTCTTACACGATTTCTCCCACGTAAACTTCTGCTACAGTCGCGCTGTGCTGGCGTTGACCTGTAGACGTCCGGGTCTAGTGGAGTCGAGGCGACCTGCATACGACAGCGAAGTGTCCCTTTTTCCCGCAATGGTTGCACTGTTTTTCCGCAGCTGGGCACTGCTTAGAGTGCTGCTCTGCACTGCCGCACCACTTGCACCCGCCTTGTCCGATTCTGCCAGACGCGTTTTCTTGGTTTTTTCGTGGTCTCGGGTGTCGTATCTCGTCTAGGGCTGCATTCTGTTCAGCTTTCTCACGGAGCGCGTTTTGTTGCTTCTTGACGATTTCTGAATTCCGGGCTTTCTGTGTAGCCGTCTGCAGCGTCAGCTGGGGGTCCAACTGTAGTTTCTCACTCAGTCCCACGTCTAGCAATCCCATGACCAGCCGGTCGTGTATGAGGTCGTCTTTGAGAGGACCGTGCTCGCACGACTGCGCTAGTCTGTGTAGTCCGGTTATAAACTCGTACACTGTCTCGTGAGGTTCCTGGCAGCGTCTATTTAACCTCGCTCGCTCGTAAATTACGTTCGCCCGAGGCACAAAGTGCTTCTCGAATGCCGCGGTGACAGTTTCGTAGTTCTTGCCTTCGTCCTCAGTCAGCTTCAAAGAACGTCCTCCCCTTCGCGGCCCATGGCGTAGAGAACCGTGTTTACTTGCGTTTCTTGAGAGCGGAGATGCAACTCGATGATTATCCTGTAGCGTTGCCATCTCGTGAACCACGTCTTCCACGTGTGCGGCTGGCGAAAGTCAAACTTCTCCGGCAGCTGTGTTGAAATCGGGTTGAAGTAGCTGCTTCCCGCCTGAACTGCTGCCTCTTGGTCCGGCATGTTGGACCGGCGTTGTTGCGCAGTTACGCGCGTCCGCTGCTGTCACCGCTGGTTCGGTTGCGCGTGCCGTGCCCGATGGTGTTGCTCTTATCCCTGATTCACTGCTGCCCGCCTAAGGTCACTGTTTCTCTTGATCCTACCGCTGCCACCATGTCGCGGTTGGGCAGTAAACAGACAGAGACCAGCCTGTGGGTGACTTAGTACCGTCTGGCGAGCCCGCGTTTATTCTTCTCCCAAGCGCCCCCGTCTCCCGTTCGGTGGCGACCCCTCTCGGCCACTCGCCTAACCCGCCGACAAACTTTCGTGGGAGTACTGATATAGAAGTATTTCCTGTCCAGAGATGTTGATTCATAATACTTTTTCTTGAGCAACGACAACAAAACAGTGTTTTTGACAACTTTTTTTTACAAATGTATTTGTCACAGAAAGCAGATATCACAGAAACCAGCTTAGACTTTACTCAAGATTTGACACCTTCCGCAGCTGCTGCGTTTTTTCTTAATTTCAGACTTTGTTTGTTTACAAAGCTGCCTCATCCTGATGGCGATGCAGTGATGCAGCAAGTGGGCCATGATGGCCTCTTTGGGGTCAACACATGGAAATGCGAATCTGTAGTTTTCCCAAGGGATTTTCAATAGTCAGTTCATCGTCATTTTTGCAAGTGGCATGCTTTTCAAATTCCATTTCTGCTGCTTTCGGTAAGCAAGAGACATTACGATTTGGGTGCAAAAGCCTGCCTCGAGTCTTACACTGGACCCCGCAGGGGGAACCTGTGAAAGCAGGTGTTTGGAGAGTTGCGTCTCCACGGACCCCAAGCCCCGCAGGGGGCGCCTGCACCTTAGGTGCTAGGTGCTTGGCGAGTAGTGTCACCACGGACCCCAGCCACGTGGGCCACCATACCGCACGCAGGGGGCACCTACTTTTGTAGGTGCTTGGTGAGTGGCGTCACTACGAACCCCGAGCCATGGGGGTTCGCCCACCCACGTCTGGCTGTGCGTGGCATACGTGTGTCCGGGGAAAAGGGGACCCTGCTGGTTGAGTTGAGCCCGGGGTATGTTTGGACCCATCGGGGCCCGCCGGGTGAGGCAATACACCGCTTCGGCCCCTGCTTCTCATAGACGGGTGCCCTGGCTTGGCCCGACCAGGATGATTCAGTCAGTCGCCTCTTCTACCCTCTTCTTCCTTCTTTCACTTTTCCTCCCACATCTTTCTCTTTTCTTCTGCACTTTCTTCCTTCCTTTTTTCACCTCCTTAGGCGGCAAGGGGCAACCTTGAGTGGAAACAGGACCTGTCCCTGCAACCGCACTAGGGTATAGTGCCCGGGCAGCACTAGTAGAGTAATTGTGTCAGCCAAGCCTTTCTTGCTATGGCACATTACCTACCCCTTGTTGGGCTCCGTGGTGGGCGGTGCACCCGGGCACTGAATTTTCGCATTCATCTCTATGGGTCTGCACACAAAATCTTTCCTTAATCGGCCCCCGAAAAGGAATCGCACCGAAGCTTCTACCTTGCACGATACACAATCTACTCCACCTAGATTCCCGAAATTCTTGGTACTTCACTCTGAAAGTGACAAACCACTCTCGACAATGTCACCATTTCTTGTTGCAAAAGTCCTCGAGTGTGGTTGGAAAAAATTTGAAGGCTAAAAAACTGGCATCTGGCGATTTGCTTGTAGAAATTGAGACCAGCCGCCAGAGTTCTGCGCTCCTTGTACTCAACTGTGTGTCATGCTACAAGGTTAACGTGACACCCGACAAGACAAGACATCCAAGGAGTCATCTTGGAGGACGACCTTCTGGACACGTCTGAGAGCGAAGTAGTGGAGGGCCTTTCTGACCAGGGGTTGTAGCTGCAAGGCGCATTTCTTTGCGTCGTGATGGCCAAGAGCTGAAGACGAGGCCCATCGTGCTTACCTTTGAGTCCACCACACTTCCCGAGCCTGTGAAAGCTGGATACCTCTACTGCAGAGTTCGTCCGTACGTTCCAAACCTCAGAAGGTGTTTCAACTGCCAAAGATTTGGACACGGCTCACAGAACTGCCGCGGCAAAGCCACATGTGCTAAGTGTGGCAGAACTACCACGCAGCAGACTCTTGCCCCAATGACGCAGTCTGTGTAAATTGCAAAGAGCCTCACCCCGCTTACTCCAGATCGTGTAGGACGTGGAAAGATGAGAGAAAATCCTTACCGTTAAAGTGAAAGAAAACCTCTCATACCCAGAGGCGCGTCGCCACTTCGCGTTTTTGCGCAAAGGCGGCTTTGCACAGGTGGTGCAGCGTGGACCTGCACCACTGAAGGTTGTAGTGGCAACCCAGACGTCCTTCCCGGATGCCAGGAAGCCATTGCAGTCCCCAACACCCCAGTTGAAGCTTCAGCTTCCTGGGTGCTCACTCTCGGCTGGTAGGTCTGCATCCTCCAGCGAGAGTCCTACCCCTTCCATGGGGCAGCAGCCTGTCCCCTCTCATGTAGGGGTCTCACAGGCTGTTTCTCCTACCCAAGATGGGTCGGCTGTGTCTGCACCTGTCAGTGCTTCGCGATCTCCTTCCAAGGAGAGGGGACCACGTTCCCGACCGAATTCTTCGGAAGGAACGTCCTCATCCAAGGTGCGGAACGATTCTTGTGCCACTCCTCCAGCACACAAGGGGCAGGAGCAGGTGGGCTTGGGTGACTGCCTGTCCAGTACCTCTGCTCCTCCTGCTGGTGGAGGTCGGGGCCGGGGTTTTCCACCTCGTGCCCAGAGCCTCCCTAAACCGGCTAGAACGGCCTCCACCCAGGAGGAAGAACCAATGGAGGAGGCTGCGGAACTATCCACTCCTGCACCTGACCCAGACGACATGGAGTGGCAGGTGCCCAAGGAAAGCACAAGACTAAAAAACCACTTGTTCCACCGAAGTGACAAATATACTGTACAAGGCTGATATGCTCTCTCAACAGAAACATCATCCTGCATCCTCAGACACTACACTTACGTCACGACACCAAGATATCTTGTTTATTCTCATTGCTCTACCTACTCTTAGGCACCAGCCGAGACAGAGGAGTAACGGTGACTCCCTCGCCAGTGGCCTCGGCCCAAGGTCTCGATGCCCTTGGAGGTCGGAGGGGCAGCTCCATATAGACCAACCAGAGGACTACTGGTGACTCCCTCGCCTGGGGCTTTATTTTTAATTGTTTTTCCCCAAAGGTTCGGTCGGAGCTGCCTTCTTGCAGAATCTTAAATCATCATTTGTGTCCATTTTCACATTTTACTAAATTTACCTCCTGTGACTGGTTTAGTTTTGCTCTAGATACCATTACACGAAGGTTGTGACTTTCTGGTGAAAAGCTGACTGTCTAACGTTAATCATGTCTGTTTTTTTACAATGGAACTGTCGTGGACTTTTTCCAATTATGACGACATCACCTTTTTATTTAAATGAACACCGCCTTGCTGCCTTTTGTTTGCAAGTGACGCACCTTAAAGAAAGTTATTCAAATGTGCTTAGACACTTCAAAGTGTTCAGAAAAGATAGGTTAAACGCGTCTGTGGCTTCCGGTGGTGTTGCAGTGATTGTCCAACGCATGGTCCCGTCCACTGAAGTGGCTTTGCAAACCTCTCTCGAGGCCGTGGTTGTTCGTATGTTGTTGGACCGCGTGATTACCGTCTGCTGAGTGTACATCTCCCCGGGACATCAGCTTCAGTACGAGGAGCTAGATGATCTAATTAACCAACTTCCGGTGCCTTACATTATTTTAGGTGATTTCAATGCACACAATTCTTTGTGGGGAAGCTGTAGAAGAGATTCTCGAGGGGCACTTGTTGAACGGTTTCTTCTTTCGACAGGATTGTGTCTGCTCAACACAATAGAAGCCACTTGTTTTTGGTTCCGCAACTTGTAGTTTTACTTCCATTGATCTTTCGTTTTGTCATCCTTCGTCGTACCCCCTGCTTTTATGGAAGGTCATCCCAAATCCATATGGAAGTGACCACTTTCCACTCATTTTAGAGTTCAACCATCCTCCTGCTGGTCTTTTAACAGGTACCCCTCGTTGGAAGCTTGAAAAGGCTAACTGGTCAATCTTTACAGAAGCCTCACTTATAGCATGTCCATCGTTGGAAGCTTGAAAAGGCTAACTGGTCAATCTTTACAGAAGCCTCACTTATAGCATGTTCATCCCTTCATGATCTTTCTATCGACGATGTCGCCGAGCACATTACTCAGCACATCTTGCAGGCCGCTATGCTTGCCATTCCCATGACATCCTCACATCGTCCAAAAAGGCCAAAGCCGTGGTGGAATGAAGACTGCCGCCAGGCAAAGAAAGAACAGAATCGTGCATGGGGTATTTTCAGGCGTTATTCCACGGCAAATAACCTGATCGGTTTTAAGCAAAAAAGAGCGCAAGCGAGGTATATCCGACGGCGAGCCAAGCGGCAAAGCTTTAGAGGATATGCTTCTTCAATTAATAGCAGTGCATCCTCGAAGAAAGTTTGGGACCCTGTGCATAAAATTGAAGGCTCCTACCGGGTATTTTCTGTCCCACACCTGAACCAAAACGGAGTATGCCCTGCCAGCCTAGAAGAACAGGTGAATGTCCTTGTTGAGCACTTTGAATTTGTTTCAAGTTCTCAACATTATACTCGGTCATTTCAGAGACACAAGCTACAGGCAGAGAAAAAGGCAGTTCCTTTGTCAGGTGGCTTGCGGGAGCCCTATAATTCACTAATTACACTTTCTAAACTACGGCTGGTACTTCATTCGTCCAAACAGACGGCTCCTGGACTAGACGGCATTCATTACAAAATGCTTTGGCACCTCCTCCATCAACTTTTGAGCTTGTTTTATATTTGTTCAACCGCATTTGGCTTGAAGGTTGCTTCCCCTCATCTTCGAAGGTGGCTATCATAATTCCCCTGCTGAAGCCAGGAAAGGATCCTATCTGTACATCTAGCTTTAAGCCGATAGCCCTCGCAAGTTGTTTTTCAAAGAGACTAGAAACGATGATAAATAAAAGGCTTATATTTTACTTAGAAAGAAACAAGCTACTTGACCGTTACCAGTGTGGTTTTCGCTCAGCTCGATCGACAGTTGACCATCTGGTCCGCTTTGAGACTGCTGTGCGAGAGGCCTTTGTAAATAAACAGCATTGCTTCTCTTTCTTTTTTGACTTGGAAAAGGCTACGACTTGGCGCTACGGCATATTGCAGGATTTGTTGAATATTGGTCTTCGGGGCAGAATGCTAGGTGCCATCCATAGTTACCTCCGGGATCGCACTTTTCGTGTGAAGCTTAGGGCTACTCTTTCCAAAAAATTCTCGCAAGAAAATGGAGTCCCACAGGGCGGTGTGCTTAGCGTCACACTTTTTATCGTAAAAATGAATTCAATTGCTCGTATTATACCCCCATTTGTTCAGTACTCGCTGTATGTTGATGATGTACAAATTTCAGTCTCATCTTGTTATCCGTCCATTTTTGAACGTCGACTTCAACTTGCGATCAACAATTTGGTCAAATGGGCGGATGTAAATGGTTTAGGTTCTCTCATGAGAAAACGGTTTGTGTGTGCTTCTCTCGTCGCCGCGGAATTTTACTTGAGTCTTCCTTAAGTATGTATGAAGTCCCTATTGCAGTAAAAATTGAACACAAAATTTTAGGTCTCATATTTGACTCTAATATGACATTCATTCCACATGTTAAGAGCCTCAAAATTAAATGTGTGAAATCACTTATTATACTAAAGGTCTTGTCGCACGTTTCCTGGGGGCTGATCGGTGTTGTTTATTGTGCATCTACCGCTCAGTCGTACGGTCCCGACTTGATTATGGCTGTATAGTTTACGGCTCTGCGTGGGCATCGGTTTTCAAGATGCTGGACCCCATTCATCATCAGGGGCTCCAACTTTCCACTGGTGCTTTTCGCACATCTCTAATACTCTGCCTATATGTAGAGGCAAATGAGCCCTCACTGGAGAAAGGAGGCTTGAATTAGGCTTCATGTACTCTCTGCGAATTAGGTCTGTTCCTGGTCACCCGACCCTGGACTGCATAGAAGAAGTACACTATGAGCAGACTTTCATAAATAAGCCTTCATTTGTTCCACTTCTCGCCATGAGAATTCGTTCTTCTGCTGAGTCCGTAGGGCTGGATGTGCTGCCCTCAGTTGTGCAACGCTTGAACTCAGTAGCTCCTTGGGACCTCATGCCCATCCACTGTGAGTTGAAACTAACAAAATACAACAAGAAAGAGACAACTAATGAAGGTCTAAGACAAGAATGTTTTGAACTCCAGGACCAGTACCGAGACTTCACGGGTTTTTACACTGATGGGAGCAAAACTGATTCTTATGTAGGCTGCTCAGTGTGGTAGGGCCTTCTGTGAAGTGTGTCTAGAGAATTAACAATAGTGCCTGTATTCTTTCCGCAGAGCTTTATGGCTTACTCCTTGCCATAGACCACATTCTTAAAAAGAAGATCAGTAAGTCAATTGTTTACCCGAACGAAATATCCATCAATGTAACCCTGTCTGGCAGTCGATGTTTTCTAGTGGACACCTGACTGTGCCTTGCTGTACGTCAAGAACGTTTGTTTACAAGCACTAGAAAGTTTATACCTTTCTATCTTGTGTGGGCTATTGGCCTTACGGCTGTGTCGCAGCTCATTATTATTGTTTCACGAAGAGCGCAGACAAAACGCATCCGCGAGCGTAGTTCAGATATGTCTGCTGTTCGCTTTCATCCTTGGAAGCCAGAGCTGTCTGTCGTAGCATGCATGCTTGCTCTCTAGCTTCAACGGAGTCACATACGTTTTGTGAATTAAAGTGTATACGGTCGTCCCGAAAGGTTCAGACATCGAGGGCGTTTCTCTGAAAGATGCTTTGGGTGCATGCGGGCCCGTTTGTAAACGAATGTCCCCGTACGAAAATGTCAGATCAAAGCGGTTCCAGTACGGATCCGCGCGGTTTTAATCTTGTGCACAGTTCCGATCCCCCCCCCCCCCAAACCCTGCGGGAGAAGTTTGGGTGGGGGGGGGGAGTCGGCGGGGAGCTTTCGCGGTCTCTCACAGGTCACGTGTTAGGGACAGGCGCATCCGCTACGCACTCGCTGCGAGCGGGCGTTCTCCGCGCGCGCCTGTCTTTGTCTGTTGCAGTCGGCGGCAACGCTGGCAGCTCTGAGAGATTAGTTTTTTCTTCGCTCTCGTCGGGCTGTCGGTCGGCGCTCGTCCGGCGGCGACATTCGCGCTGCGGGCGCACGGATACTGACGCGTCCATCGTTGCCCTACTGACCTCGGCTTTGAATCTTTATATATAGTGTGAAGCTGCCGACCCATGGCATTTCGGCTCGGCATCTGGATGCGCTTGGCGCTGGTGTGCTTGGTGACAATGCTTGGACAACTCGGATACTGCTTGCCCGCCGGGACTTCCCGATGCACTCAACTTTGGATACTGTGCTTGTGTGTGTGTTCCGTGCACCGTGTTTGGTGACGACACACGCCTTGCATTATCTGTTGCAGTGGGCGGCAGCGCTTCGAGAGTTTAGGTTCTTCTGCGCTCCCGTCGGACTGCCGGCGGGCGCTCGCCCGGTGGCGACGTTCGCGCTGGAGGCGCACGATGCTGACGCGCCTTTTGTTCCCCTGGATGAATACCCACTGACCTTGGCTTTGAATCTTTATATAGTGTGAAGCTGCCGACCCATTGCAGTTTGGCTCGGCATCTAAATGCGCTGGTGTGCTTGGTGACAATACTTGGACAACTCGGATACCGCTTGCTCGCCGGAACTTCCCGATGCACTCAACTTTGGATACTGTGCTTGTGCGTGCTGTTTATGTGTTCCGTGCACCGTGTTTGGTGACGACGCGCGCCTTGCATTGTCTGTTGCAGTGGGCGGCAGCGCTTCGAGAGTTTAGGTTCTTCTGCGCTCTCGTCGGACTGCCGGCCGGCGCTCGCCCGGCGGCGATGTTCGCGCTGCGGGCGCACGGATACTGACGCGCCTATCATTGCCCTGGATGGATACCCACTGACCTCGGCTTTGAATCTTTATATAGTGTGAAGCTGCCGACCCATTGCAGTTTGGCTCGGCAGCTGGATGCGCTGGTGTGCTTGGTGACAATACTTGGACAACTCGGATAGCGCTGGCCCGCCGGAACTTCCCGATGCACTCAACACTGGATACAGTGCTTGTGCATGCTGTGTGTGTGTTCCGTGCACAGTGTTTTGTGACGACGCCTGGACGACCATGTGCGCCGCCGGAATTACCGCTGTGCTCACCACTGGACTCTACAAAATAATTTCGTGCTATGCCCTTAGCCGTTACAACCGAGAGATCGTCGCAATTTCAGACCCAGTCCGCCTGGGTCTGATATCGCGACGATCTCTTGTTTGTGACGGCTAAGGGCATAGCACCAAATTTTTATAGCGTCCAGTGGCGAGCGCAGCGGGAATTCCCCCGTTTCACCGCCTCGGTCTAAAATTGGGGCTGGAAATGCACGGTTCCAGGGTGGATACGAACTGGTGCCCCAATTTCGGGTCTAGGCGGAACCGGCATTTTTCATTCCGGCCTGTATCTGACATTTCCGTACGGGTCCCTTTTACCTGAAAAACGCAAATTTGGAAGGTACATTCCATCAAAGACCACCACATACGTAATTTGGGACATTCCTTCAGTGGCAGTCAGACGTCATCTGATGGACCATCAGGGCACGTTCCACCAGGGCTGCTGACTGGCAGTCAGACGTCATCTGATGGACCATCAGAGCACGTTCCACCAGGGCTGCTGACTGGCAGTCAGTGTCCCAAATAACGTATCTTGATGGAATTTTCAATAGGGTACACTGACTCACTTCGTGCTTTACGAGCTCTAGACACAATGGGCGATGTTCAAAATCCACTTGTTCTAGAAATAAGAAACCGGTTATTTTCAGCATCAAAAAGGAAGAAATAAATAGCATTGTGCTGGGTACCTTCCCATGTTGGGATTCCTGGGAATGAGGATGCTGACCGGTCAGTGAGCACTGCTAAGGATCGACAAGTGGATCTACACAAAATACCCTACAGAGACTATAGACATGCCCTGAAAAAGTCTACAAAGTGCAGGTGGCAAGAGGTGTGGAACCGAGAAATGAACAATAAGTTGCATGCACTAAAGCTTTTAATTCAGGAATGGGAAAGTGCACGTCATCGCGAGCGATTTTATGAGGTTGTATTATGTCGACTCCGAATCGGTCATACACGTCTTACCCATGGGCACCTTTTGCGAGGGGAGGATGCTCCAGAGTGTGAACACTGTCATATATCATTAAGCATCCTGCACATTTTACTTCTATGCCCTATGTATGACCGTGAACGTCACAGACAGTTTGCACGAATTTACCCCATTACATTTGGTTATTTTACTCGGCGACGAACCGCTAATACCACACAAGTGTGTTTTTGATTTTCTTCAAATTTCTGGTCTAGTAGCTGGTCTAGTAGCATATTAAGCTACTAGACCAGCTATAATTTAACATGTTTCCTGAATCATGCCCATGTGGGTATTCTTTTATGTTCATAGATTTTATAACCCACAAGCTACTACAGCTCTTTCTTCTCTATAACCCTGGTTTCCTGCAATAGTCATAGTTGTTGGCACATTATGGCCTTAAATGCTGCTGCGCCACTAAACCTCAATCAATCAATCAATCAATCAATCTTACACTGGACAAGGATGCTGTCCGGTTGAGCGTGAATCACTGCCTCCTCAGTTAAACTGCCTCGGCATGTTAGGCAGGTCGTGCATTTGAGGAGCTTCCGGCACATAAAACCAGCCAGATAGTAAATGATGCAGTGAACTGTTTTTGGTGAGGTGTACTCATGGTGAAATACTGTTTCACATTCTACTTCGGTAGCAACTAAGCCATCTAACTTTTAAGGATCTGAAGTGACATCTGTTGCTTGCTGTTATCTTGGAAGGCTTCTTTCATATCAGTAAAGGTTAGCACACGTCTACTCTGAGAGCTGTTCACTTCACAGTTTTCAAATGTTGGTGGCTTGATCATACTGTAGACTGACAGCATGTTGAAGAGCTGTAGGAAAGTGGGCATAGAGGGATGATCGTTCTGACCACCTGCTTTCCTGATGGTCCCAAAAAACGCTCCAACACATCTTGAGTGAACTTTCCCGTTAGAACAAAGCTAAATTCGTAGTCCTTAAGTAGAAATCTTGAAAGTTCCAAAGCAGACAAAACTGTTACACGAAAACCCTCTGCAGTCTGCTCAGTCGGGCAACTTACACGAGATATCTTTCCAGACACCACCTCCATCTCCCAGTTATCAAGCCAATGCAATGAAGAAGCGAGAACTCTCAAGTCCTTGCTCCCTACTTTGACGCCTCCTTTAGGGTGACTGCGATTGAGGGTGTCAAGGAGGTTATTCAACTTCAAAGAAAAATCAGCTGTACCATTAACATTCTCAAACCCTCTACACCTTTGCTACACTAGTACTCTAGCCCATTGGCTACACATCTGTTAAAGAACTGCGTGGCCAGCTTTACATGCATTTTATCAGTGTTTGAGGGATTGATATGTGCACGTATGATCTTGGGGCAGACACGTAAGGATGCAGGCTGCTTCAGGTCCTCGACGAATAGCTTATCATTGTGTACCCATCGAACGCGCTCATCATTAAAATACACAACGTTTTCGGCATACAAGCAGTTGCGCACAAATTTCATGAGATGTGGAGCATCAGAAAAAAACAAAAAACTCTACGCTTGTCATCAACAGGGTGCGTAAAAAAGTACTTAATGTTATGAAGGGCTTAGATCAGTCCAAACTCTTTCCACATTAAATGGTTTGTCGCTGCCCCATCACACACCACACCATCGACAAATGCACCAGCTTCTTCAAGCAGAAAAATCGCTTTCAAAAGAAGCTGCGCAATTACTTTGCCCTTTGTGGGGGCCTTTGCTTGCAAACACTGCAATAGACTTGGAGTCATGGTCACCGAACGCGCGAAAGGTGGAAACCAGTCTATGGCCTGCCAGGTCATCACTTGCCTCCCCATCATCCTCGAAATCAGTGAAGCCACTGTAGGTCATTGACTTTAAGTGAACCCGCATTTCCTTCCTCACTTGCATCTCACCAAAAACAAGTATTCCGAGGCGCTAAAAGTCGTCCTTGGATGCCATCTTCTTTTTGAACGCTGCAAAAAATCTTTTTAAAACCCACATTTCACTCTCACCATGCTTAAGTATTTCGCACTGTTGTAACACAGGGGAGAGGAAGCACATCACTGTCTCGAAGGAAGCAGTATGCTGAAAGGCTGCGTATATGTAGTAGAAGGCACATCAAAAGCCAGTCTTTAGTGTAGCGCCCGCTTTTCTTGTTCGTCAGCTTGGCTGCTGCCATGCACTCCCTGACTGCTGTCAGCTGTGCGCCTGGGAGGTGAAGCTTGGCAAGTTTGCTTGCAAGGTCTTGAGAAATCTCCTGCAGTTTTTCATGAGTTTTCTTAAGTTCTCCAGTAAGCTGTTTAAACCGATTAAGGAGCCGGTTCTTCGACCTCTTCAGAGCATAGTTCGTCCGCTGCACTTCTGCAACAGTTTCAGCGCTTCACTGAGAATACTGAAAGCGAACACCAGCTGGCTTCTACTTGCGTTTTCTCTCTGTTGCTCTTTTTTGTCGGATTCGCAAAGTCTCTGACAGGCTGAGGCATTTCTGACAAACTGACGCGTCCACATTAAGGATCAACGAACACCTTTTGTGACGTGCGACTTGCCATTGATGTCAACAAATGCACTCTCCGGCACAGCTCGTGGGTACTCCCTAGTGCTTGGTCCACCAGTGCAAAGCGTGACTTTATCCACGTGTTCCAGAAAAGGCTTGACGTCGTCAAGAGTTGACATGGGACCAGTATGTTGAAGCTCCTCCATGGAAACTGTTTTTCCCATCAGGACTGCGGTAACTTGCATTTTTGCGTTGATCTCAACAAGTTTGGGAGCCACAAAGGTCGTGGCCGGACCGACTGTTTCCGAAGCGCATTCTTCCGATGGCCAGCTGTTGCAAGGTCCCTTCGCGTGCTGCATTTGGGAGAATACGATGCTTTTCACTTCGCCCATGTGAAGTTTGCAAACTCTCCACGAGTTGGACGGCAAACATGACAGTGGTAGATGATCAAACACGCTTGCGAACGAGGGAGCAGCGGTCGTTGGTGGGCAAGAATCGATTTCTTTCTGACCTTTGTCACATCCATGCGGTTGTCATCGCACGCTGACGTTGCGCAAGAGGCCTGATCACAGTACGCATGCTCGCTGCTACGTTCGCTGGTGGCACCAGATGAACAGCTTTTCTTTTTTACCGATGCCGAAAGCTGTCTTTCGGCGGGCCGCTTTCCGGTTTTGGGGGTCTTTGACAGATACGACGGGCAACCGGGGAACTTGGTTGGCAAAGCGTTTGTTGCAAGAGATGCGCGTCGTGGCGTGCTCACCAGAATGTTTCCGTCGGACAGCGCGGTCCGACACAAGGTGTGGTTCGAAATGTCTCTCACAGACGTGATCTGTTGCCTCAGGGTGGCGGTCCTGCCTTGGGATTGCATGTCGCCAGAGGTCTAGTTGGGCTTCTTCTTTTCGTTCACAGAACAGCGAAAACTTTTCGTGACATGTCTTGTAGCCCATCGTGCAACGGGGCACAAAATATTTCTTTCCCATCACAAAACAGCAAAATGGCGCCGGATAAAATAACGACCGTAAACAACGAACAACGTGACAAGAAACTGCCACAAAAAGAAGTGCTAGCGGTGCTTTCCGCAACGATGAGGGCACGGAGGAATGCGGATGAGGGGCTCCCCTCGGACACCCAGAGCCATAGATAGGGAAGAGTTTGGCCAAGAGGTGTGGCCCGCTTGACAGCTCGTCAGCCACGTCACGGTAGCGTCGCGGGCACGCCCCACTCCGCCATTTTTGTTCTTACCTCCGCCGGACGACTACGCCCGTATACGCTGCTCTCGGCGACTGCCAATGTATGGTCGTTTTGATTTCTGCTTTTGTCAGTGTTTAACGGCATTTAATATCTGCAGTGTTAATGAGAGAGCCTTGTTTAATCAGTTGCACGGTAACCTTGTTTATTCTCCGCCCGTACGTGCAGTGACGTTGCCCGGTTTTATAAGACTTGTTTACGCTTGGTTAAACTCTGCGCTCGGTGTGTCGCGAAATTTCTACTGGAATAAAACGCTCGTTGTCTACAGCTCTAGTTGACACCGTTCATATCTGTTGATTTTGATGTCGGGGTACGACGATTTAAACTTCTGACGCGGTTAACAAGCTTTTGGCAGAATATTCGCGTCAGCGAGCGCCAAATGGCATGTGTAGCTTGGAGCGATATTTTTAAATGAAATGATCTCGTCATGCATGCGTTTTTGTTTCTTCAAACGGGGACTTTCAGTAATGACAGATATTGTTGTATTCAGCTTTTTGAGTAGCAGGCTACAATACAAACTTGTCGTGCCTAGGCGTTAGAGAACGCAAGTCTAATTTAGCTCGATCTGGAGACAAAAACCAGGCTTTTTTATACATCAAACACCATTTATGTCAAACCGTCAAAGCATGCTCAAATGCAATCCGGTCCTACCTACACGTTCCAGGTCATCTGCCCAGAACCAGCCGTGGAGAACCGTGGAGAACAAGGCAACTACGTAAAACGTAAAAATAGAACATGTATAGATTTAGTGAGTTTATAATAAATAGTAAATTGCACCTGTCTTCGGTTGAACTTTATATTTTAGCATTCTAATAATGAACATATTTACAATTGAAGAAACAAATTTTCCTGGCGCAGAACCGTGGGACACTCGGCCGACTCAGCCACTCAGTCTACTCAGCGTCAGCGAGCACGCCAACAGTGCCAACGTTGGTCATTTGCAGGGCCCATGGCGGTAGCCGTGGCCAATGGCCAACCTGGCCAACATAGCATCGACTACTTGCCAACTGTTGGTCATTAGTAGGGCCTAAACGAAAGCTGCCTACTTGGCCATGGGGTTCATAGGTTCTGGCCATCAATAGAACTCGTATAGGTGACATTCGCTTGACGTCACTCGCAAGGTTCGCTGGCATCGCCCACCACGGTCGCCATCTTCGAGGTCTCTCTCTATCGCGGGTGTCGTCTGGCCGGACCTTTTGAGTGTGGTTTAGCAGCATTTTAAAACTTTAAAGGGTCTATTCGACCGAAACTAGGGGTTATTCTTTGTCACGAACTTTCTGGAACGTGGACGAAGGGGGCCTTCGACCGAAACTAGGGTTATTCTTTGTCACGAACTTTCTGGAACGTGGACGAAGGGGGCCGAAGCACCCGCCGAGAGAGAGACGACTTGCAGCCTGGTTGTGAGGGTGAACGATGACTGACTGGGGCAGCGCGAGCTCCCCAGCGTTTATTATCGTGATGACCAATGTTGCCCGCCGAGGCTGGCGGCCATCGACAGGTGGACTAGAGGGGGCGCTACCTACTGGTGACATTCTTATACTTTGGTGCTTTTGAAGCGCCATAGGAGCATTTTTTGTGTGTTTTAGTTCGTTTTTGTCGCTATCGGACTCTTCACCGCGGCCGCGTTGCTCCCTCGGCTCCATGAAGCGCTCCGTGTCGCGCGCCGTGCCCACGGCGTTAGCTCTTGCAAGAACTGATTTTTCTACTTTTGTGCTTTTGTAGCACGGTGTGATTACTCTTTGCTTTGTTTTGCTAGTTTCTTTATTGTTTTTCTCTAGCGGATTTTCTGCACTACGGCCGTGTAACCGTGTTGCTCTACCGCCTCTGTGTCGTACATACGTCGTGCCTTCGGTGTTCGTTCCTGTCCAGAAACATACCGTGCGGCTCACAGAGTACGCAGCTTTTGAAAAATGCGGCGCATTTTTCATTAGCCCAAGCGATTTAAAAACCGCGTGTAAGCGATTTGGCGAGCGGCGAGACAAGCGACGGCGACCCGCTTCGCTGCCGCTTTGCTGCCGCTCGGTCACTCGCGCGACGAGGCAAACCGCATGAAAGCGACGGGAGCACACGACCAAGGCGATGAGCGCTAAGTTTTCTTGAAATCCCAAAACCGAGCTACGCGACGAGCGACAGTGAAGGGTGAACTGCATGTAAGCGGTTTAGCGAGCGACGGTGACAGCGACGGGAGTCGGTGACGAGCGACGGAGATTTCTCGCTGTCGGTCGTCGCGTCGCTTGGTTTTTGCATTTCTAGAAAACGTCGCTAGTCGCGCCTTGGTCGCTTGCTCCCGTCGTTTTCATGCGGTTTGCCTCGACGCACGAGTGACCGAGCGACAGCGAAGCGGGTCGTCGTCGCCGTCGCTGTCGCTCGTCCAGTCACTCGCTAAATTGCTTACATGCGGTTCAGACTTTACACACAGTACTCGGCGGCAACAAGGAAACTAAAATGGCCCACCCCTGAGATAAACCTTTTTCTCTCTTTTGTTCAACGAAGCTTCTTCGAATCTATGAAATTAGCGCACACTACCAACGTACGACTACGACCGCGTACCCAAGCCAGTCACACCGCGACCTCGAAGATGGCGGATCGCCGGTGGCGCTCCCTGGCAAAATCGAACCTGCAGGCTCAGTGAATACCACCTATTGGTGGCCTATGGCCAACGTGGCCATCTTAGTGTCGACCATTTGCCAACGGTTGGTCAGTGGATTGTGGTGCTTGGGAGGATGATAATGGCGTCAAGCTCTTAAGATCAGAAGAGAAGCCGGATTATGAAGCGCCGCACCAAAAAGAAAGAACCACCCGGTTAGTGAAGAAGTCGAATTCTCCATTATGATGTTTTACCGGGACGACGTAGTTTCTACTGCCTTCCCGGAACAAAAGATGGGCTACGCAGTTGCCAAAAGCTTCTGTTGTTGCTGAACTTTAAAGCAATACACGAATAGTGAAAATACAGCTGGGATCTCAGTTGCGGCTTCTCAACATCTGCGAGTCGGCGCCCTCTACATTGTGATTTCGCTGTAGGGACCGGCGCTCAAACAGATTGTGTATGCACGCAACATCAAAATTTTAAGCTGACGCTTCATGTCCCAGGTTTAAAGGAAACCGCCGAGGAACTTCAAGCTACTATTCTGTGAGGTAAGCCAAGAAGAGTGCATTGCTGACTGGGTTCCCATACCTTTCATCGAACGCCGTTTCGTCGAACGCCGTTTCGTCAAATCGCTGACGGCCGTTTTATCGAATGTCTTTTATATAAAAAGTGTTAAAGATGCTCTTTTTGCACTGATCGAGTGCATTTTCGTGTCATTCACACATTTCATCGTCAGGTTTTTAATGTCCAAACTTGTAGCTGTTACAATTTATTTTGATGCAAGTAACCCAAGCGGATATTTGTACCGATTTCTATGTTTGTTTCGCATATTGTGCTTATCTGTTCACCCCTCTGTACTACCCGATGGGCCTTAAAGGTATTGTAACAAATAAATAAGAAGTCGCACTCCCGGTAAGAGCGCACTCCAACTCATGGAGGCCAAAAGGCGACTTAGGTTTTGCGCAGGCGCAACATCTTTAGCCATGTGAGCGTCCTAGCCTCTCATGTCTTTCTATTGATACTTCTTTACTGCCCGAAGCTTTCAGTAGCAAAAGCTGAGGTGCTATATATGAAACTACAACGAAACATTGTTTTTTTAGTTCAAGACTCAATGACGTCAAAAGTAAGTACGTCACTTCAAATTTTATTTACAAACTTTCGGGGGCTCATGTGTTCGTGCGACAGCCATTCACCGTTTCAAATGATGAGCAATTGCTCTCAAAAAGTCCCCCACAGCCATGCTCCGTCGGTTCTCATAAAGAAGGCGGACCTTCTCATTTCTTGCCGCTATGGCCTTCTTCTGGCGAGGAGGCTCTTGGGACCTCAGCATCGACTCCAGCTTGTCTTCCGTCAGTTGATGTTCTGCTGCGATGCACATTAAAAACTTCCAGAACCCGGGATGGGCACTTCCGACCAGCTTCAGGAAGCGGGAATGCCACCCTTCCATGGTGTTGTTCCGTCTGGGGTTACCCAGGTCTATGAGGGGCTGCACCGACCACAGGCTCGGAAGAAAGGGGTGGACCGCGAATTTCCAGCCCGTTCTGCAGCCTTCTTGCCCTCCCCATCACGTAGTGTTTCTCGAACCACTCGAGAAGCTTATTTGCCTGGGGTGGGAAGTTGGGCTTGATTTCTCCATACCCCTGCGTAAAAACATGAAAACAAATAAGTCATTTTTTCTTCCAAGAGAGTGCCAGGCAGCATGTAAGTATGCCACAGCGCAGAGACAAATATACCTGACGTATCCGATGAGGGGATAAGAAGGAGAGGGCTCACAGCTGCCTCACCAAGCTTGAGAAAGCAGCGTCATTCGCATATTGAGCCTGCAGTCCAGTCTTCTGGACTTGCCTGTTCACTTTTTGAGATAAATAAAAAAAAAAAAACATCCGTTCAGCACGCTTGTTTGAAAACCCTGACGCAACGCGTTGATCGTGGCGATTTCGAAGTCCGTGATTATGAACCCAGGGGGCAGTGCGAATCCGTGGCGTTGGCAGGTGAGAAGAGAGCCTGCGCGAAGAAAGATTAATGCAATCTTAAAACAAAACCTGTCGGCAATGAAAAAACTGATACTAGGCGGGGTTGCAGTTGAACAGACATCAAAGAAGTTTCAAAATGCTACAAAACAGAATATGCTTCTCTCCCAAAAGTGGGACGTCACTTTCACACTTACATTGAACAGGTGGAAGTAGGCGTTTTCTGTTTCTGAGGATAACAGGCTGTATGCGAAAGGAAAGCAGATGTTCCGGCCTTGAAATTCCTTGACCCCATGAAACGTGTAAAGCTGGTAGAATTGACACGGAACGGTTTTGAATGTTCCGTCGCAAAGAATGGTAGTTGCCTGAAAAGAAATAGATTCGTACGGGTAGTTAATGAAGAAATCTCAGTCTCCTAGACAGACCTATCAATATGTCTATTCATAATATATTTACCTGTGAAAGGTGCCCCAGACTCTCAGACGTGGCGAAGATCAAAACTCGCGTTCCCCGAGGAGACGTGTCGTCATACTGCAGAAACTCCGTTGCCCGTCAATCTTTTCGAAGGGGTCCACAACCACAAGGCTGGACAGGCTGGTGGGCTTCGGTGGAAACAATAACGATTGTTTCCTACTAATGACCTTTTCGAAGGACATCTCCATTTGGCAGCACTTTCCGCGCTTCGGCATTCATGCCACTGGAAACTTGCTAAGAAGGAAGAAAATACGTGATAATCTTATAACAGGCTATTTTAAACAGCAAGATATTGAACGCATTACATACCTGAACAATTGGAATGGGGTGCACTTCTAGTTTGGAGCGCTTTCTTCTTGATTTCAGGCCTTGCCTGCAGGACATCTGGCCTTGTACTGTTTGGAAGGTGGTTGTGTTCCTTCGATGACTTTAGAACGTGGTTCCCTATGCTTCAATCACCGAAAGTGACGGCGCGAGCTCCGCATTCGCCGTACTGTTCGCATTTCCCGTAGAATCTGTCGTTTTTCTTAAATAATAATAATAATGTTTTTATTCACTTTACAAATACATATCAATAATGCTATAAATAAGCTTGTGCGCAGGAGCAGACAATCCAGCCGAAATACATATCAATGCATCATGATACAAAAAATCAAACGAGTGTGTAATGTGGCCATCAATACCAACATCATTACAGAACAGAGCCCATATTCGGCACAAAACAAAGTGAACTAATTGAAATCATTATGAGGCAAGTACACAGGGATGAGATGAAAGCAGTGTTTATGCAGGTAATGAGAGACACTAATTTTTTATTTATTTTTTAGTACTTTTCTCGAATTTATTTTTATTAAAGGGCAACTCCGCTTCATTTTTGATATTTAGAAAACTATCCAGCCCTCTTCAGTATCATATAGGAAGACCCCATGTCAAATATTACGATCTAATTCCGTCTATATATTTATTAAACTGGCCAGCAAACTTTCGAATGAGGCCAAGTCGCCGAAATCTGCCAACTCTAGCGTGCGACGTGAGGCACTATCGTCAGCGCAGTCAATGCGACGGAGTTTGAGCGGCCAACGTTGAACCACTACGTCAGAGGCACTGACTACGTCATTCTCACGTTTTGTTTGTTTTTACTTCTCAGAGAGAAATTGAACGATGACGTCGTGAGTTTCTCCTCCCGGTGTTGGCTCTACGGCGTCCACGTGATCACCGTAACGCGTTTATCGCATGTCCGGTTTCTCCGCTCCCCCTCTCCTCTTTCGAGTTCTCCCCTTCCCCCTCTCCCCCGGGCCATCACCGTCCACGCCGTGGGCGCGTTCAGTAGCGGCTCCAGGAGTCAAGGAGTCAGCGCTCCTTCCACTAGACGGCAAAAAGCGACTTCCGGTGCACGTTACTCCGAGTTTTTGGAGTCACGCTCTCGTGCACCGTCTCCGGAGACGGTGCATGAGGAGTGAAAGGAGCGAGGCATGACGTAATTCCGGATGGCTGACGAAGTTCCGGCGCTAAAAGAGAAAAACAAACAAAATGGCGGGATAAGCTGCGTCGGTTCTGTCGCGGGTGTGCGGTTTGCTCGCTTTTGTTAATGAAAAGTGCTCAAGGTAAGACGAATAACGCGTTCGAATTTCTTTTTCAGGTAAGGCTCTTTTCGGAAAATGCATTGGACCGTATTTTGTTGGGTTTGAATATGCTAATAAACAACGTAAACGTTCATTTGACGCCGTGTCTTGATCGCCGTTGCACGGAAACTCGATGATAGTCCTGTCCGCGCTCAACCAGCGCTCAACAGAGCAAGGCAGGGTATGAACGCGACCTTGGTAGCCGGTTGGACACTCACGCAGAGCATGATCCCGATTAATGTTTTGTTTGCGTAGCTAAATCGGGGTGCACGTTGGCTGACGCTCGCTTCGGCCGACAAAACCTTGATCGCCGAGCGCGGCCGAACTTCCCGTGTCTATACGAATACATTTTATAGGAAGTTCGTTTCGAAGGGCAGAACAAACGTATGGCCGTATAAAAGTATCGCAACCGGGGAACCGGCGGCGTAGATTCGCCGAGCTCTATATTTTGCTTGTGCTGACGACGTTTTTGTCGGTTTTTATAACAGTAGCTGCCTTTGTACCGCCAAGCGAAGGGCTCGATCGCGTTGCATCGCTTCGAACAGCAGCGCTGATGTGTACAGTCACTCGCTTTTTCTTCAACGATCTTGTCAAGACGTCTTCAATACCGGCGTCAAATAAAAGCGATCGTGCTCGCCATCGTCTGCTTCCAGTTTATTCGGAGACCGTCTGGCACAGGGGAGGAAGCGGAAATTGCGTAGAAGCAGGTTTGGAGCCGCGGTTTTTTTTGCCGTTCAGTAGGCGCTCCGAGGACTCCGACTCGAGTGACTCCGTTCGGAGCTGAGGGAGCCGCTACTGAACGCGCCCATGCGAAGCGACCTGCCCGCGTCGCGTGTCCTGTACCTCGCCCCCACGAACGTCACAAGACCACGTGGTTTGACGTGACGTGGCCATGACTCTGATGAAACGAGATGAATGTTGCCTGACGCAACCGAAGTTTCGGTTTCGGTATCAGCTGATGTTTAAATTAAGATTACACAAATAATATTCCACATTTCGCGAATCCGAAGACGTAGAGCTATTTAGTAGTGCTTTGTGAAATGGAATCACATGTAAGCCTAAAACTTTCGGAATTGAGCGGAGTTGCCCCTTAAAAAGCTCGGTGAGCTCATTAAATAAAGTGGGAATAAAGTGATTTCTGCACCTTTTTCCGTATCGCGTATAAATTCTGGGGATTTTAAACCTTTCTTTACGCCTTAGGTCCCTAGGCTTGTCCACTGGAAACTTGAATATAGAACCTTATGTTTTAAAATTCTGTCTATTTAATTTGTCTTGTATGGAGAACAGTGCCCATATAAAGTGATTCCATATCGTAAAATAGATTCAGATAACGACCTGTACACACATCAATCTTATCTTTACGCTGCACAAGCTTCTCATTCTATACAAATATGCTAAAACGGCACGTAGTTTCCACATGTTGATTCCATGATAAATGTTCGTCCACGTATAATCCTATATATTTTTCACAATTATCGTATGGCAAAGGTTTACAAGTACAATTTTACCCTTTTTGCTGTTAAAATCAACAGTCTTGCAAGGGTGATACCGCCATCGGTATCTTATTCTCTTTATGTAGACGACGTGCAGATGTCCTTCTCTTCATTTAACCTCTCCAGTTGTGAACGGCAACTACAACTCACTATCAACAGGATGAGCAAATGGGCGGATGAAAACGGTTTCAAGTTTTCCCCCGAAAAAACTGTTTGTGTTTCTTTTCATTGCGCCGGGGACTGTCTTTGGACCCCACTTTGCATCTCAATAACATAGACATATCTGTTCAACAGGAACACAAATTTCTTGGTGTAATCTTTGACAGGAAGCTTACTTTTGTGCCACATTTGAAGGAGTTGAAACGCAAATGCTTAAGTTCTTTAAATGTTCTCAAGGTGTTGTCCCAATTTCATGGGGATCGGACAGGCGATGCCTCTTACGATTATACAACTCCCTAGTTCGGTCTCGCCTTGACTACGGTGCAGTCGTGTATGATTCGGCACGACCCTCTACTTTGAAGATGCTAGATTGTAATGGAGGTCATCAATACGGCGACAAAAAGAGGAAGAAAATCGGACGACTAATGGAGAGGTGAAGAAGAAAAGAAAGTCGAAGAGGACGAGGAGATTCAGGGCGGGGAGCGAACGCATTCGGAAAAGCTTGGCTCCGGAACACACCGGCGAAGCTGTCAACCATAGAAGTCTGCCGACCTGTCCTCACCGTCAACTCCGAACGGCAAGCCTGGCTCAAGAGCGAACCGGCAAAGCCATCCCAACAACCGGTTGATTGGTCACCATCGGTACGCCGGCAGCTGGAGCCAAACGAGACCGGCTTCTACCACCAGCCACGGCCGGACTGGAAGCGCGCGCTCTCTTTCTCTTCTTACGGCCTTTGTAATTGGGGCAATCGCCACCTCCCGCCGCAATTCGCGGGGGGCGCTGTCACCTCACCCCTGGGGGCTACCCTTTGCCGTTTGCACAGAGCGCGTCTGACAGTGTATCTCAGCGCTGTCGCAACTTGCGGCCGAGATTTTTATAGCCTTTGACACCAGATCCTTACGTTTAGACCCTCAGCCACTATGTAATGCGCTTCTGATGAGCCCAAAACGGTGAATATGTGACGCACATCTCCGAGAGATTCGGGAGGAAAAAGTAGTAAGTAGAGACAGCGAATGCAATTGCGGAAAAACTATACTCGTCTTTACCTCCAGGACTTCTGTTGCAACTCAAGAACAGGAGGAGACGGACCCCTTCTACGTGGAGGAACTTTAAATGATAAATAATTCGTACACTCTCGTCAAATGTAAGCAGGCCCAATTTGTCTATTGCCGTGGTCTGCATCATCACTTCATAGGCCGCACATGAAGTCGGTCAGCTGCTGTAGACGAAGGTGTAGTAGTCTGTACAATTTTCGCACAGCGCATATTACAGCCTAAAGTGCTTCCTCGAGGGCTTCTGCATATATCCAGCTGATTTTTCGTTTCTGTCCGTGACCGTCTTTGCATGGTTAATCAGAAGTATTCTGAGGAACTTGTTGCAAATTAAACCAGCCAAGCGCTTTGAGTGACTGTTGTGAATGCCCTCTGGGCAACTTAGGATTGGCGCATCTTCAAGATAGGGTGCAATGAGTAGTTGCAGAACTTCGTGCACATTTGTACGCGGAAGGTGCTTAAAGCCTTTAAAAAAAAAGCAACAATGTTGTCCAGAAGTACGAGGAACCTAGGATTTGGATAATGAAGTCGGCTTTTATCCTGACCTTGGAATAAGGCGAACAGAGGATCACCTCTGTTACTCGTAGTCAACAGCATAACACAGGCGGCGCACCCAAACTCACTAATGAGTTTCACCAGATAGCCACCGACATACACCAGACCAGAGTATGTCACGTTTGGAGATGGAGCGCAAGGCTCTTTCAGTTTTTTCAGGTCAGTGGTAACCGAGTCGGGCACAGCCGCTGCCAACTGCTCAGAATCAGTGTCTGACATCTGTATTTGCTTAGAAGGGGCCTTTTCTTTAACAATGTGATCAAGGGCTGCTGTGACAGCCCTTGCATGACTTAAATCGGAGCGAAGTTCAATAAACCGCTGCCAAAACAACAACCTACGAAGCTCGAACACCAGCGCAATGCAGCTCGAAGGAACTCTCAAGCCCGGTTCACACAGTTGCGTTTGACTGCGTTTGACTGCGTTGCGGCAGCGAGACACCAGGACATCCCTGCTTCTTATATCGCGTGCCAAGAAGATTCCTTGAATTGGATTCCACGCTTCATAGGAAGCACAGATGTGCCGGTGACTCGCTTTCGGTTCTCGCCGCAACGCAGTCAAACGCACTCAAACGCAAGTGTCTGAACCGGCCTTCAGAGTGGGGTGAAGTGGGGTGAGGTGGTTGCGCCCCTAGCGGCAAGCAAGTAAATTACATACGGAGAAAAAATGCCATTGACTCCCGGGCGATTGCAAAGGCCGTAAAAAATTGGGTTGTGTGTATGTTTATACAGCCTAGAACTTGGTCTGCCTCCAAGGGCGACGAGTCTCCCAGCTGTAGATGAGCAATTTAGCCAGTGCAGCACAAACCGCTAGCCTGGGGTCTTTAACGTGCACCACGCAGTAGTGATACACGACCGCACGCCGGTACGATGCTCATCCAGATCGAAACGGGCAGGGGCGGGAATTGAACCCAGTATCCTGGGTTCTGCAGCGCGAGCTTTCGCTCCACGTGCTCCGAGCTGGTGTGCGCTAGACCACTCGGCCACCGATCCCCCTGCAAAGGCCGTAAGAAGAGAAAGAGAGCGCGCGCTTCCAGTCCGGCCGTGCACCAGCATAAACCAGTGCCAACCTCGGCAAGTCGAACTTGGATGAACGCCCTTTTCTTTTATTTATTTGCTTATAAGTTTCCTTTTTTTCTTTGCGGGATTCGGAAAGTATAACAACTGGGTGCAAATATATTTCTGTGATATCGAAAATCAGACGGACCTCTCAGTTTCCTTTCTTTTTACCATAAAGAACCTGACAATAACTGGCGTCCGCGACAGGACACTGATGATCATCCGTCTGGTTTTTGGTGCAACATATAAGTTATGGATTTAAAGGAGTTGATGGCCCTGGGTGAAAAGCTGGGGATCACAGGAACAGAATTACGAACATGGGTTGATGAGGAACGAGCTCGGCAAAGAGAGGACAGAGTGGCCGAACGAGAAGCTCTCCGACAGAAAGCGGAACTGGAGGAAAGAACGGAGAGAACGCTCCAGCTTAAGCTTAGGGTGATTGAGGCCGAGGGGTCGGCAAGTGACAGGCATGGTGCGGGTGGTGGCGAAGGACCCCAAGGAGTTACTGCGTCACAGTACCTCAGTCCCCATAAGCTAATGCCGTCGTTTGACGACCAAAGAGATGACTTGGATGCGTACCTGAAAAGATTTGAGGTTCTAGCCATGGGACAGGAGTGGCCAAGAGGAAAATGGGCCACTGCATTAAGCCTCTGCTTGGTGGGTGAGGCCCTAAATGTATTCGGAAGGATGTCCCCGGACGACTCCTTAGATTATGAGAAAGTAAAGACGGCGCTTTTACAGCGGTTTCGCTTTACAACCGAAGGATATCGCGAAAGATTCCGAGGAAGCTCTCCAAATAACGGCGAGACAGGCAGCCAGTACGCCGCGAGGCTAGAGGGATTATTCGATCGCTGGGTGGAGGTGGGCCTTCGTCCCAAAACGTACGGCGATCTGCGGGACCTTGTGATCGCCGAGCAGTTCATCAAGGGCTGTCATTTGAAGCTGGCTGTGTTCCTCAAGGAGCGGAGTTGCAATACACTTCCCTTGATGGCCGCGGCAGCGGATAAGTTCATGGAAGCGCACAGGCAAGACAATCTGGCTCACTTCAAGGAGGACCATAGCCAGAGCGATAATAATTTAAAAAATGACCTGCCAAGTATCAAGCAAGAAACAAAAATCAGATGTTTCTTGTGCGGCAGAGTTGGTCACCGAGCGACCGATTGCGTGTCCAGACCAGAACAGCGACACATAGTATGTCAAATTTGTAAGAGATCGGGACACGATGCCAAAGCATGCTTTCAGCGGAAGGGCGGCAAAACTCAGCTCTCATGCTTTATGGTACCTGAGTCTGGAAGTACAGCATGCGAGTGTGAAGAAAGCCACATGCATAACGAAGAAACGCACGGTGTGGAGCAAACCAACGAAGCACTCGTGAGTGTGGTGTGCGATAAAAAGGAGCAACAACCAAAGAGACGCATGCCTGTAGAACATGGACTACTAGACGGACAACCCGCTAAGGTGTTACGAGATACTGGCTGCAACACCGTTATCGTGCGCAGAAAGTTGGTTGGTCCTCGGCACCTGACGGGCAAACAACGCCAGGTGGTCCTAGTAGACGGAACATGCAAATGGTTACCAGAAGCAATCGTTAGAATAGCTTCTCCATACTTTACTGGAGAGGTTGTCGCAAAATGTATGGACGAGCCACTTTATGACGTAATTATTGGCAACGTTCAGGGAGCCAAGGAGGTATTAGACCTCGGGCCGAATTGGAGAAGTGGGGATGAGGCTGAAGCAGCAGAGATTGTGCAACTGGACAGGAACATACTCGCCGCATTGAAGAGTCATGTTCCTGCTACTCCAAATCCCACACCCAACCTCGGGATCGGAGAGGTTACAAAAGACGTCCTTCAAAGAGAACAGTTGAAAGATACGTCATTGGATATTTGCCGCGGAAGGATTGCCAACACTCACGTGACAAAAGGGGGCAACACCTACATTTTTATTTAAGCAAGGGAGTTCTCTTCCGCAGATGCCTCCTTGCAAACGGGAAGGAGTTCCGCCAAGTGGTTGTCCCCAGAACGTTACGCCACAATATCCTCAGTCTGGCTCATGATATCGCAATGGCAGGCCACCAGGGTGTCAAGCGCACGAGCGACAGAGTCCTAGAATCTTTTTATTGGCCCGGAGTCTTAGCAGATGTTAAGCGGTTTGTGCGTTCGTGTGACCTGTGCCAGAGAACGATTCCTAAAGGAATGGTGTCGAAAGCACCTTTGGGGCGCATGCCCATCATTGAGACACCTTTCGAACGAGTTGCTATCGACCTCATTGGACCGCTGTCACCCACCTCTAAGAAAGGAAATCGGTTCATACTCACCCTAGTGGATTTTGCGACTCGATACCCAGATGCCGTCGCTCTACCGTCCACTGACTCGCGGACAGTAGCGGAGGGTTTAATCGAAATGTTCTCCAGAGTGGGTCTGCCACGTGAGATTCTTTCAGACAGGGGTACGAGCTTTACCTCGGAGTTGATGAATGAGGTAATGGAGCTTCTCTCGATCAAACACTTATTGTCTACCCCGTACCACCCCATGTGCAATGGTCTGGTCGAAAAATTCAACGGTACGCTCAAGCAAATGCTGAAAAAGATGTGCGAAGAGAAACCTAAGTCTTGGGACGAGTACTTGGCGCCAGTGCTCTTCGCCTACCGCGAAGCACCACAGGCGAGTTTAGGGTTTTCTCCTTTCGAGTTGATTTATGGACGACACGTACGAGGCCCATTGTCGGTGCTGAAAGAAATCTGGACTGAAGATACAATCAGTGAGGAGCTGAAGACGACATATGGCTACGTCTTAGAGCTTCGGAGTCGGTTAGAACAAACAATGGAACTAGCTCACCAGAAACTGGACGAAACAAGACAGAGTCAAAAGCGATATTATGACCGAAGAGCGAGAGGCCGACAATTGAAGGTAGGAGATCGGGCCCTGATCTTGCTGCCCACCAGCCACAACAAATTGCTCATGCAATGGAAAGGTCCCTTTCCCGTGGTCGAAAAGAAAAACGAGGTCGACTACAAGTTAAATTGAGGTCATACTTACAAGGCTTTTCATATAAACATGTTGAAGTGGGCACCTGCGGAATTGCCTATTCCTAAAAGTGCGGACTTCTCGAAAGAGTTTGTCCTATGAACTGATGCCTCCGAACACAGCTTGGGGGTGGTGCTTATGCTAGAACACGAGGGGACACTGCATCATTTAGCGTATGCCAGTAAGCGACTCCTTCCGAGAGAAGAACTTCTGCGATTGTGAGAGAGTGCCTGGCACTCGTATGTGCATTGGAAAATTTTCCTCTCTACTTTTACGGTAGGCATTGCGTAAGGCAAACAGACCATCAGCCGCTTCATTACTTAGACAAAGCAAAGCAGCTCAACAGTCGTTCACTCCACTGGAGTTTGTTGTTGCAAGAATATTCATTTCGAATAGAACACATTTAGCACACACAAATAATGTAGGCTGACTACCTTGGTTTGTTGTGATTTTTGTTTGTACTTGGCCAAGGAACACATCATTACCCCCGCAGGGGGCACCTGTGAAAGCAGGTGTTTGGAGAGTGGCGTCTCCACGGACCCCGAGCTCCGCAGGGGGCGCCTGCACCTTAGGTGCTAGGTGCTTGGTGAGTAGCGTCACCACGGACCCCAGCCACATTGGCTTCAGTATGGACCCTGAGTAAAAGTGGGTAAGACCCACCCACGTCTGGCTGTGCGTGGCGAGCCCGTGTCCAGGGAAAAGGGCATCCTGGTGGTTGAGCCGAGCCCGGGGTAGGTTTGGACCCTTCGGGGCCCCCGGGCGAGGCAACACACCACTTTGGCCCCTGCTTCCTGTAGACGGGAGTCCTGGTAAGGCCCGGCCAGGATGATTCAGTCTAGTCGCCTTTTCTTCTACTATCCCCTCCAATCTTTCACCTTTACCTTTCCTGTTTCTTTTACTTCTCTCTCATTTCTCTTACTCCTTTTTCACCCCTCTTTGGCGGCAAGGGCTAACCTTGGGTGGTAATAGACCTCTGTCTTGACCCACACTTGGGTATAGTTTCCCGGCAGCACTGTTAGTGTAACGTCTCCAGCCAAGCCCTTCTTGTTATGGTGCGTTACCTAACCCCTTGTTGGGCTCGGTGGTGGGCGGTGCACCGCGGATTCTGAACATTCTTTGCCCTCTTATGGCACCCCTCCGTTCTAAACCCTCTGATCGGCCCCTGAAAAGGGGTCGGACCGAAGTAAAACTGAATGATAAGTCCTCACCAGTACAGAACACATTTAGCCGATTCCTTGTTATGCACTCCGAACAAGAAGAAAAACCTCTTGCAAAGTTGTCACCTTTTCTGATCGCAAAAACCCTAGAAACCCTTGTAGGCAAAAACTTCAAAGCAAAGAAGCTAGTATCTGGTGACTTGCTTGTTGAAGTGGAAAGTGGCACACAGAGTGCTGCCCTCTTGGACCTAAACAAGATTTCTGAGTATAGAGTCTCCGTCACTCCACATCGAACATTAAATAGTTGCCAAGGAGTAATCTCCGAGGATGACTTGCTAGAGTCAAGTAACGAGGAGATTTTGGAAGGTCTCTCCAGTCAAGGAGTAACGGCAGCACGACGAATCCTGCTTCGTAAAGACGGAAACGAGCGACCAACAAAACATATAGTACTTACATTTTCTTCCACGGTGCTGCCACAAAGTATCAAGGCGGGCTACCTCCACTGTAAGGTGCGCCCCTACGTCCCAAACCCGAGACGCTGCTTCAAGTGTCAACGGTTTGGTCATGGTTCTGCCACCTGCCGCGGAAAAACAACCTGCGCAAAGTGTGCATGCACAGACCACCCAACAGATACGTGTGGTAGCTCAACCCCTAAGTGCATCAACTGCACTGGTGCCCATCCTGCTTACTCGCGATCATGTCCAAAGTTTAAAGAGGAGAAAGAAATTTTAACCTTAAAAACAAAGGAAAACTTGACCTACCATGAAGCACGAAAACGCTTTTCGTTCCTTCAAGGAGGAACGTACGCCGAGGCGGCCGCCAGGGGGACTAGGTCGCTGTCAAAGGCATCAGTGGGTACCCAGTATAGTCTTCGAGACACTGAGTGCCCACCCAGTCCCCTCACCCCTACAGAGACTTCTGTGGGATCTCAGACGCCTGGGGCCCCACAGAAGCTCACGAAGTCCAGGGCGTTTCCGCAACGCCTGGCTCCGAAGGCCCGGGTGGAGCTAGACCCCACCCGCTCCCAAGTCCGAAAGGGATCCCCTCCTTCCTCTACACAGGGGGTGGAGGAGGCCATGGAGGTCAACGTATCACTGACGGAACCTCTCCCATCCACCGAGGGTAGCATGGAAACTGCCACCCCTGTGCCTTCATGCTCGAAGGCAGGCAGTGTTTCCTCTGCACCCAAAAAAAACCAGCGCAGGCATCCCAGGTGCCTGCCGGCCCGTCAGGCAGAGGCCGGGCACAGCCCACTCGCTTGACCGACAATCCGAGAAAGCCGGGTCACTCTGACGAAGCAGTCTCGTTGAAGGGCCCAGAGGCATCAACGGAAGAGAAAATGGAAGAGGCCAGTCCAGCTTCAGATGACGACTTGCTTCCTTCGGGAGCGGAGTCCTTGTCTTCTTCCGCGGGTGAGCCCGCAGAACGACAGAAGGACAATGCTAGAAAGAAAAGAAATATTCCTCGGATTTTAGCTCCGAAAGAAAATTAGCTTAACTATATAGAGGTATCTTTTTAACTTTATTATGCTTTTTAGGGATTTCACTAAAAGGCAGCCACACCGATATTTTTATGCACTCTTGCCCACAGCTTTTTATTGATTTTAAATAATTTTTATGGGTCATCTCTCTTTTATGCAATGGAACTGTCGAGGTCTCCTACGCAACATTGATGACATTAGTTTCTTTCTTAGTGAGCTACGACCGATAGCTCTGGCTTTACAGGAGACTCATTTGAATTCCAGTCATTCAAATGTTTTACGGTCCTATCACACTTTTCGTAAAGACCGCCCATCATCTTATTCAGCCGGTGGTGTGGCAGTTGTCGTGCAGAGAGGGGTGGCGTGTGCCGAGGTGCCCCTGGACACCCCGCTCGAGGCAGTGGCTGTGAGGGTTCTTACTGACCGTTTAATCACCGTTGTTTCATTGTACCTTCCGCCACAGATCACAGTGCACATGCGTGACCTTCAAAAGCTCATTGCCCAACTACCACAACCTTTTTTAATATTAGGGGATTTTAATGCTCACCACACCATGTGGGGCAGTGCACGAGTTGATTCACGTGGAGAACTCGTGGAACGACTTTTATTGTCATCAAATCTCTGTCTTTTAAACACGAAATCTCCAACCTTTTTTAGTGACGCACATAACTCCTTCACCTGCATCGATTTATCTTTATCATCGCCATCTCTGCTTCCTTGTTTTTCTTGGAAGGTTTTAGAAAACCCATTCGGGAGCGACCACTTCCCGATTGTCGTAGAGAGCCTTGCTACTGTCAGTACTCTTTTAGAATGTGCGCCGAGATGGCGCCTTGAGAAAGCGGATTGGGAACTTTTTCGCTCATCTGCTACATTTGATATTTCTTTATTATCAGTCTTGTCTCCAGATGATGCTACAGCTTATGTTACTGAGAAGATAATTAAGGCTGCAGAACAATCTATTCCTCGCACCTCTGGGAAATTACCAAGAAAGTGCAGGCCATGGTGGACTGAAGAATGTTCCACGACAATGAAGAAACAAGACAAAGCTTGGGGCATATTTCGACGGTACCCCACCATAGATAACAAGATCGAATTCAAAAGGCGAAAAGCTCAAGCCCGCTGGACTAGAAGGCAAGCAAAAAAGAAATCTTGGACGAAATATGTCTCCTCTCTGAGCAGCTTTGTCCCCGCAAGGGAGGTGTGGGACCGTTATCGCAAAATCAAGGGGACTACCGCTGTTTTATTATCCCTCCATTGTTCAAGACTGTACCCACATCACTGAAAGACTTGGGCAATACTCTTGGTGTTCACTTCCAGAGCGTTTCGAGTTCTGAAAACTACAGTGCCACCTTTAAACAGTTCAGAATGAAAGCAGAATGCGAGCGAATAGTTATGTCGGGGGCAACCTCTACACCATACAACCAGCCCTTTACACTCCGTGAACTGGAGTTGGCTCTTGACATCAGGAAACAGTCTGCCCCAGGTCCTGACTCCATCCACTATGAGATGCTTCGTAAGCTGCCCCTACAACATCTGCTTAGTTTTTTCAACCTTCTCTGGGAAAGAGCTTACTTCCCTGAATCCTGGAAAAGAGCACATGTTATACCCCTCTTGAAAGCTGGCAAAGACCCCTCTCTTCCCTCGAGCTACCGCCCAATTGCCCTTACGAGCTGTCTTGGTAAGACGTACGAAAGACTTATCAACAAACGGCTGGTGTTTTTTCTTGAAGAACAAAACCTATTTGATAACAATCAGTGTGGTTTCCGCCAAGGCCGGTCTACTCTAGATCACCTCGTGCGCCTCGAGACGAGGATCCGGGAGGCTTTTGTAAAGAGGCAGCACTGTGTGTCTGTGTTTTTTGACCTGGAGAAGGCGTACGACACGACCTGGAGATACGGAATTATGCGAGACCTTTATACCTGCGGAGTACGGGGCCGCATGTTGCGTTGTATAAAAGCTTTTCTGACTGGGCGGACCTTCCAGGTTCGACTAGGCACCACATTATCGGACACATTTGTCCAAGAAAATGGGGTTCCTCAGGGGGCATCCTGAGTGTCACATTATTTGTTTTAAAGATTAACACCCTAGCTCAAATACTGCCACCTTCCATTGAACATTCACTGTATGTCGACGACCTACAGATATCATTTTCCTCTTGTAATCTGTCCAGCTGTGAACGCCAGCTGCAGCTAGCAATTAATAAGATCAGTAAGTGGGCCGACGAAAATGGCTTCAGGTTTTCATCCGGAAAAACGGTGTGCGTTCCATTTTCTCTTCGACGAGGGCTGTCCCTTGATCCAGTGTTGGAATTGAACAGAGCACCTATACCAGTTAAAGCCGAGCATAAGTTTCTGGGAGTCATATTTGATAAGAAGTTGAATTTTATCTCTCACTTAAAGGAACTGAAACAAAAGTGCCTGAAATCCCTAAACATCCTGAAAATTTTGTCACATAAAACTTGGGGCTCTGACAGACTATGCCTGCTACGCTTGTATAACGCTTTGGTACGATCCCGTCTTGATTATGGTGCCGTCGTGTACAACTCAGCGCGACCATCCTCCCTGAAGATGTTGGACCCGGTACACCACCTTGGCCTGCGCCTTGCTACGGGTGCATTTCGGACATCACCTGTTTTAAGCTTGTACGCGGACTCTAACCAGATGCCCCTTTCCAAGCGACGGCAGTACCTGGGCTTGAGCTATACTTCCAGGATTTTGTCGGATCCTCACCATCCAACCTTTTCTGCTCTCCAGCAATCTCAATGTGCTCGTCTTTTTGAAAATAAACCAAGCATTGTGCGGCCATTGAGTTTTCGTGTTCACAGTGATCAGTCATCTCTCGGTCTAGACCTTCATGGCATTAACCTTCTCCAAAAGGCCGAGAGCATTCCCCCTTGGAAAATGCTTCCAGTATCATGCGACTGGTCATTCACACGGTATAGCAAGCATAATGTCTCCCTCTGCTTATTCAACAAGAATTTCTTGACTTGCAGAATAAATATGACGACTATACTCAATTTTATACAGATGGCTCCAAGACTTCTTCTGCAGTGGGATCGGCTGTTTATTCTGAAGGTTTCATACAGGCCCAGCGGCTTAGCTGCATGGCTAGTATTTTTACTGCGGAGCTATACGGTGTTCTCCTTGCAATCGAGTATATCACCACCAGCAAAACAATGAAGGCAATTCTTTTTGTAGACTCCCAAAGTGTCATCGTTGCCCTCTGCTCTGTAAGAGATACAAAAAACATGCTCGCTAAGCTAATACGCTATAAAATCAATCGCTGCTTAGAGCGCGGGTTCGTTATCAAATTCTGCTGGATCCCAAGCCATGTTGGGATCAAAGGCAATGAGAAAGCAGACCAGCTGGCTACCTCCGCGAGCAATCTCCTAGAAACCCGACGAGGCATACCCTTTCAAGATATCAAACCCCTCCTTAGGAAAGCTCTCCTCGATGCTTGGCAATCTGAGTGGAACCTAGAGAGTGCAAATAAGCTGCATGCTATTAAGCCAATTTTGGGGTTGTGGGAGAATTCATCTCGTAAGAACCGTTTTCATGAGGTTCTCTTGTGCCGTCTTAGAATTGGCCACACCTTCCTGACTCACGGACATCTTCTTTGCGGAGAAGACGCTCCAAGTTGCGAGCATTGCGGTGAACCTTTGACAATTTTGCATATTTTGTGTGCCTGTCCAGGCCTTGAGCAGAACCGGCTTGCCTGTTTTCCAGAGCTTTTTACATATCAGATTCCTTTCCATCCAACACTTGTTTTAGGCGAGCATCCCATCATTCCATTTAATCGGGTCCTCAACTTTTTCCAAGCATGTGGCCTTCTACACAAAATTTAAGTACTGCATTTTCTGTTCACCATAAACATATAAAAAACATCAGCATCACGTGTGCTCTCAATTACCGTTACTGTGAGTTGCATTAGTCTTGTAGTCTGGCGCAGCATGGCCTTCGTCGCTTTTGCGCCATTAAACCGTTAATCATCATCATCAACACATCATTACGAATTTTTTTTTTTTTTGGCTGAAAGACGAGAAAAAAATAAAACTTAAAAGGGGGGTCATTGTAATGATGTCATCTATACGGCGACAAAAAGAGGAAGAAAATCGGACGACTAATGAAGAGGTGAAGAAGAAAAGAAAGTCGAAGAGGACGAGGAGATTCAGGGCGGAGAGCGAACGCATTCAACCATAGAAGTCTGCCGACCTGTCCTCACCGTCAACTCCGAACGGCAAGCCTGGCTCAAGAGCGAACCGGCAAAGCCATCCCAACAACCGGTTGACTGGTCACCAGCGGTACGCCGGCAGCTGGAGTCAAACGAGACCGGCTTCTACCACCAGCATAAACCAGTGCCAACCTCGGCAAGTCGAACTTTGGATGAACGCCCTTTTCTTTTATTTATTTGCTCATAAGTTTCCTTTTTTTTTCTTTGCGGGGATTCGGAAAGTATAACAACTGGGTGCAAATATATTTCTGTGATATCGAAAATCAAACGGACCTCTCAGTTTCCTTTCTTTTTACCATAAAGAACCTGACATAGATCCAGTTCACCACTTAGGGCTCAGACTTACCTCCGGTGCATTTCGCACATCCCCTGTGTTAAGCCTATATGCCGATACACATCAGATGTCGCTTGAGAAACGTAGACAGTATCTGAGTCTTTGTTATGCTTATCGGGTTTATTCTAATCCACAACACCCAGTTTACAGTGCCATTCGTACCTGTCGTTTCTCTCGACTTTTTGAAAACAAGTCAAGCATTGTACGGCCACTCAACTTTCGCATTCAAAATTTCAGTTCTTCCCTTCATGTCCCACTTCATGATGTTGCTGTGCTGAATTACAGGGACAGAGTTGCTCCTTGGGACGAAGTCCCAATCGTTTGCGACTGGACACTTACAAAATACCGTAAGCGGGTAACCTCCCCACAAGTTCTGCAGCAGGAGTTCCTTTCATTGCAGGAGACATATAGAGGGTACACTGAATTCTATACCGATGGGTCGAAATCCTCGTCTTTTGTTGGCTGCGCAGTGTATTCTGGTTCCTTCATGAAATCTCTTCAACTTAACTGTGTGGCAAGAATCTTTACTGCAGAGCTTTATGGCATTTTACTATCTGTTGATCACATACTAAAAAACAATATAAGGAAAGCTATTCTCTTTGTTGATTTTCAAAGCGCATTACTGGCTGCGTCCTCATTGCTCCCAACAAAGAACCTTCTTACTCTACATGCACGAGGGTCTCCCCGTCCCGGCGGCTCCGGTTGTTGAAGCGGAACCGCTCCATAAGCGTGGACGGCGCCGGGCTGAAGTGCGAGCGCAGCGTGGCGAGCAGCTCACCCAGCGTTTTCACGTGCGGCGTGGCCGGCTTGAGGAGGTCGAGCAGGAGACTGAAGACGCGGGTCCCGCAGCTGGCCAAGAAGATGTCCCGTCGTTTCTCTTCGGGCGTGTCGTTCGCCCGGAAGAACACGTGGACTTGTTCTTCGTAGACTGGCCAGGCGGACCCATCTCCCTCGAACGGCTCGAGCCTCCCGTAGAGCGGCATGGCGACAGGAGCGGGTGGCGGAGTTGCGACTCTCTCGGCGGCGTGGGCCGAACCGTGCACGTTGTTGGCCTCCAGTGCCACGGTTCCTCGTCGCCAGTGTCACGAACTTTCTGGAACGTGGACGAAGGGGGGCCGAAGCACCCGCCGAGAGAGAGACGACTTGCAGCCTGGTTGTGAGGGTGGACGATGACTGACTGGGGCAGCGCGAGCTCCCCAGCGTTTATTATCGTGATGACCAATGTTGCCCGCCGAGGCTGGCGGCCATCGACGGGTGGACTAGAGGGGGCGCTACCTACTGGTGACATTCTTATACTTTGGTGCTTTTGAAGCGCCATAGGAGCATTTTTTGTGTGTTTTAGTTCGTTTTTGTCGCTATCGGACTCTTCACCGCGGCCGCGTTGCTCCCTCGGCTCCATGAAGCGCTCCGTGTCGCGCGCCGTGCCCACGGCGTTAGCTCTTGCAAGAACTGATTTTTCTACTTTTGTGCTTTTGTAGCACGGTGTGATTACTCTTTGCTTTGTTTTGCTAGTTTCTTTATTGTTTTTCTCTAGCGGATTTTCTGCACTACGGCCGTGTAACCGTGTTGCTCCACCGCCTCTGTGTCGTACATACGTCGTGCCTTCGGTGTTCGTTCCTGTCCAGAAACATACCGTGCGGCTCACAGAGTACGCAGCTTTTGAAAAATGCGGCGCATTTTTCATTAGCCCAAGCGATTTAAAAACCGCGTGTAAGCGATTTGGCGAGCGGCGAGACAAGCGACGGCGACCCGCTTCGCTGCCGCTTTGCTGCCGCTCGGTCACTCGCGCGACGAGGCAAACCGCATGAAAGCGACGGGAGCACACGACCAAGGCGATGAGCGCTAAGTTTTCTTGAAATCCCAAAACCGAGCTACGCGACGAGCGACAGTGAAGGGTGAACCGCATGTAAGCGGTTTAGCGAGCGACGGTGACAGCGACGGGAGTCGGTGACGAGCGACGGAGATTTCTCGCTGTCGGTCGTCGCGTCGCTTGGCTTTTGCATTTCTAGAAAACGTCGCTAGTCGCGCCTTGGTCGCTTGCTCCCGTCGTTTTCATGCGGTTTGCCTCGACGCACGAGTGACCGAGCGACAGCGAAGCGGGTCGTCGTCGCCGTCGCTGTCGCTCGTCCAGTCACTCGCTAAATTGCTTACATGCGGTTCAGCCTTTACACACGGTACTCGGCGGCAACAAGGAAACTAAAATGGCCCACCCCTGAGATAAACCTTTTTCTCTCTTTTGTTCAACGAAGCTTCTTCGAATCTATGAAATTAGCGCACACTACCAACGTACGACTACGACCGCGTACCCAAGCCAGTCACACCGCGACCTCGAAGATGGCGGATCGCCGGTGGCGCTCCCTGGCAAAATCGAACCTGCAGGCTCAGTGAATACCACCTATTGGTGGCCTATGGCCAACGTGGCCATCTTAGTGTCGACCATTTGCCAACGGTTGGTCAGTGGATTGTGGTGCTTGGGAGGATGATAATGGCGTCAAGCTCTTAAGATCAGAAGAGAAGCCGGATTATGAAGCGCCGCACCAAAAGAAAGAACCACCCGGTTAGTGAAGAAGTCGAATTCTCCATTATGATGTTTTACCGGGACGACGTAGTTTCTACTGCCTTCCCGGAACAAAAGATGGGCTACGCAGTTGCCAAAAGCGTCTGTTGTTGCTGAACTTTAAAGCAATACACGAATAGTGAAAATACAGCTGTGATCTCAGTTGCGGCTTCTCAACATCTGCGAGTCGGCGCCCTCTACATTGTGATTTCGCTGTATAGGGACCGGCGCTCACACAGATTGTGTATGCACGCAACATCAAAATTTTAAGCTGACGCTTCATGTCCCAGGTTTAAAGGAAACCGCCGAGGAACTTCAAGCTACTATTCTGTGAGGTAAGCCAAGAAGAGTGCATTGCTGACTGGGTTCCCATACCTTTCATCGAACGCCGTTTCGTCGAACGCCGTTTCGTCAAATCGCTGACGGCCGATTTATCGAATGTCTTTTATATAAAAAGTGTTAAAGATGCTCTTTTATGCACTGATCGAGTGCATTTTCGTGTCATTCACACATTTCATCGTCAGGTTTTTTAATGTCCAAACTTGTAGCTGTTACAATTTATTTTGATGCAAGTAACCCAAGCGGATATTTGTACCGATTTCTATGTTTGTTTCGCATATTGTGCTTATCTGTTCACCCCTCTGTATTACCCGATGGGCCTTAAAGGTATTGTAACAAATAAATAAGAAGTCGCACTCCCGGTAAGAGCGCACTCCAACTCATGGAGGCCAAAAGGCGACTTAGGTTTTGCGCAGGCGCAACATCTTTAGCCATGTGAGCGTCCTAGCCTCTCATGTCTTTCTATTGATACTTCTTTACTGCCCGAAGCTTTCAGTAGCAAAAGCTGAGGTGCTATATATGAAACTACAACGAAACATTGTTTTTTTAGTTCAAGACTCAATGACGTCAAAAGTAAGTACGTCACTTCAAATTTTATTTACAAACTTTCGGGGGCTCATGTGTTCGTGCGACAGCCATTCACCGTTTCAAATGATGAGCAATTGCTCTCAAAAAGTCCCCCACAGCCATGCTCCGTCGGTTCTCATAAAGAAGGCGGACCTTCTCATTTCTTGCCGCTATGGCCTTCTTCTGGCGAGGAGGCTCTTGGGACCTCAGCATCGACTCCAGCTTGTCTTCCGTCAGTTGATGTTCTGCTGCGATGCACATCAAAAACTTCCAGAACCCGGGATGGGCACCTCCGACCAGCTTCAGGAAGCGGGAATGCCACCCTTCCATGGTGTTGTTCCGTCTGGGGTTACCCAGGTCCATGAGGGGCTGCACCGACCACAGGCTCGGAGGAAGAGGGGTGGACCGCGAATTTCCAGCCCGTTCTGCAGCCTTCTTGCCCTCCCCATCACGTAGTGTTTCTCGAACCACTCGAGAAGCTTATTTGCCTGGGGTGGGAAGTTGGGCTTGATTTCTCCATACCCCTGCGTAAAAACATGAAAACAAATAAGGCATTTTCTATTCCAAGAGAGTGCCAGGCAACATGTAAGTATGCCACAGCGCAGAGACAAATATACCTGACGTATCCGATGAGGGGATAAGAAGGAGAGGGCTCACAGCTGCCTCACCAAGCTTGAGAAAGCAGCGTCATTCGCATATTGAGCCTGCAGTCCAGTCTTCTGGACTTGCCTGTACACTTTTTGAGATAAATGAAAAAAAAAACAAAACATCCGTTGCAGCACGCTTGCTTGAAAACCCTGACGCAACGCGTTGATCGTGGCGATTTCGAAGTCCGTGATTATGAACCCAGGGGGCAGTGCGAATCCGTGGCGTTGGCAGGTGAGAAAGAGAGCCTGCGCGAAGAAAAGATTAATGCAATCCTATAACAAAACCTGTCGGCAATGAAAAAACTGATACTAGGCGGGGTTGCAGTTGAACAGACATCAAAGAAGTTTCAAAATGCTACAAAACAGAATATGCTTCTCTCCCAAAAGTGGGACGTCACTTTCACACTTACATTGAACAGGTGCAAGTAGGCGTCTTCTGTTTCTGAGGATAACAGGCTGTATGCGAAAGGAAAGCAGATGTTCCGGCCTTGAAATTCCTTGACCCCATGAAACGTGTAAAGCTGGTAGAATTGACACGGAACGGTCTTGAATGTTCCGTCGCAAAGAATGGTAGTTGCCTGAAAAGAAATAGATTCGTACGGGTAGTTAATGAAGAAATCTCAGTCTCCTAGACAGACCTATCAATATGTCTATTCATAATATATTTACCTGTGAAAGGTGCCCCAGACTCTCAGACGTGGCGAAGATCAAAACTCGCGTTCCCCGAGGAGACGTGTCGTCATACTGCAGAAACTCTCGTTGCCCGTCAATCTTTTCGAAGGGGTCCACAACCACAAGGCTGGACAGGCTGGTGGGCTCCGGTGGAAACAATGACGATTGTTTCCTACTAATGACCTTTCGAAGGACATCTCCATTTGGCAGCACTTTCCGCGCTTCAGCATTCATGCCACTGGAAACTTGCTAAGAAGGAAGAAAATACGTGATAATCTTATAACAGGCTATTTTAAACAGCAAGATATTGAACGCATTACATACCTGAACAATTGGAATGGGTGCACTTCTAGTTTGGAGCGCTTTCTTCTTGATTTCAGGCCTTGCCTGCAGGACATCTGGCCTTGTACTGTTTGGAAGGTGGTTGTGTTCCTTCGATGACTTTAGAACGTGGTTCCCTATGCTTCAATCACCGAAAGTGACGGCGCGACCTCCGCATTCGCCGTACTGTTCGCATTTCCCGCAGAATCTGTCGTTGACACGTTTATCTACGATGTAAGCATATCCGCCGAAACAGAGCTTTGGCTTTCCTCGTGTAGTCTCCCGAATCTCCATTGTGTACCACCCGCCATGGTAATGATGATCACCTTATATAGGCCGCAATTCCGAAACCATGAGAGGCGGATAGTCAAAGATCCTGTTCATGCTTAGAGACAAGTTGATTGTATTGTCCGTCGAGTGAATCCCCCCTATGAATAAAGAAAGACCGACAAATAAAGAAATCTGTGGGATTGGCTTAATAAAGAATATCAAGCAAACAAAAACAGTCTTAGAGACGACCCCACGACCGTTTCCGTCTTTAAGGTCTTCCGACTTCCCGGCTATGATTGGCTTCAGATAAAATTAGATAAAGAGAAGCGCAAAAGGGACGAATGAAGAAAGTGGTCAAACGGAGCGCCCTCCTCGTCTGCGCCAATACAGTACAATCGGGACAAAACACTAAACAAACCAAAGGAACATGGACGACAAAGAAACCTCAAAGCTTAAATCTAGTGGGCCACTTAGTCCCTCTCGCAGTTGAAAAAGATAACCCTCCGAGACACAGGAACACAAACGAACTATAGTTTTCTGTTTCCGTGTCTTAGGCCTCTTTGTAAATTTCAAAAAGCTCTTCGGCTTCGTTTTATGACTGCACGCTGTTTCAAAGGGCATTCGATAAAACGGCGTTCGATAAAACGGCGTTCGATAGACGGCGTTCAATAAGACGGTGTTCGATAAAACGGCGTTCGACAAACGGCTTCGATGAAGCGGTGTTCGATGAAACGGCGTTCGATGAAACGGCATTCGATGAAACGGCTTTTGACGAAACGGCGTTCGATGAAATGTCCGGTCCTAGCCTGACTGGTGTCCCTAATGTCCTGGAACTGCTTCTGCTGATACTTTGCTCCGCAGTGCTCTACTTCTTGACCCAGAAGAAACGGATAACGTCCACATACAACAGTGGATTAGCGGGATACGTTGTCAGCTCGAAACAATTGTGGTCACACCAGGCGAGTTCCGAGAAAACTTCTCAGATATGCTGAAGGAACTGAAGTCACACCACGTTGTGAGCTAACAACAGGCACGCTACTTACGAGAGCTGAAAGGATATTTAGGGAAACATGAGGCTAGAGTGCACATGAACTTTGGCGAAAATGAGTTTTTTCTTGTGAAAGATGCACCACTATCCTCTCACTGGGTGAATACTCAGGCCTCGTCGCACCCCGTTGTAATTTACTTTCGTACACAAGAAGGCAACAGTCAAGAAACTTCTGTAAAATGTTTTAGTTTCATTTCTTACTTTATGGAACACGACAAGGTAGCCGTTTTTGTGTTTCAGAGTGAAGTAATTAAGGTACTTAGGCGAAACCTTGCGGAGATTACAAATATTGACTACTTTACCGACGGTGCCTCCTCGCTTTAAACGATTAAGAAAAATTCGCAAACCTCTGTTGACATGAAAATGATCACGGCATTTCCACTGAGTGGATTTAACTTTGCTACATCACACGGGAAGAGTGCTTGTGATGGACTGGGGGAACAGTGAAGCGTTTGACAGCAAGGGCCAGTCTTCAAAGTCTCTTTCAGAGTCAAATTATGACGCACTATTAGCATTTCACCTGGGCTAAAATAACATTGGGGGTATTAAAATTATTTGGGTTTCAAGAGAAATGGTTCAAGAAAAACGAACCCGACAAACCACAAGATTCGGCTCAACGGTCCCCGTCAAAGGGACACGGAGTTTTCATCTCTTCCAGCAAGCATCAGATTCAACGCTACATCATGGATTGACGTTCTACTGAGGGACACAGGAATTCGCAGTTTTAAAACCAATTTCAGACTTTTTGTTTTAATTCAGAAATTGCACTAATAAAAATCACGTCAGCAAAAAAAAAAACTAACGGCGCTTGAGCATTCGATTGTCGCATGACCGAGAACATCGTGCTGTTTCGATCTGTTCGTTTTGATATCGCCTACTCACGGGGTTTTTGCGCTGCTGCTTACGTGTGTCCTAACACTCACAAGAGAGACAAATAGCGGTGTGAAACAACTGACCTGGTAATGGATATGCTTTCCCGGCAGCGCTAAAGAACAGAAGTTATGACAAGCCGTGCTAGATTACAAGACGACTCCGACGGAGACGACGCTTGCAGTCACAGCGACGCTTGCAGTCACAGCGATTAGAAAGCTACAGAAGCTGAAGCAAGCATTTTCCCATGAATATTCATAAGACAACACAACTTTTATGCGCCTACCTGTGGTAGGACTTAGCTCGAGATAAACAACCGTGCGTTTCGTCTGGCTGCGATGTCCACAATGGAGTGTTGTGCGGTGAAAAGGAGTTAAAAACTGGATTGGATTGGGTTTTGTTGTGACGCAAAATCATCTAAGGCTGTAATGCGCCATGTACAAAAATATTGCCGAAAAGGGTTGGGGAGAAGAAAGAGCTCTAGTAGCAGATGATATGATAAAGCTATGAAACTGAGGTGCGTATAAGTGTAAAAGGTATAAACATGAATTCAAATCCTAATATAAAATCACAGTCGATGTAGAAGGCCGATTGCTCTGAAGTAATTAAAATCACAGGAGTGTGGAATAAGAGATTCATCGCCAAGTAAAATTATGAGATGTAATGGGGTATGCCCTTGTATAGCTGAGAAAAATGGTTACGGCGTTCTGGGCCATACGCATTACATTCAAGTAAAATATGATGTATGGCTAGATGGCTATGGCAATGCTCGCATTCCGGGGAATCTTCGCCACGCAGAAGTTGCCCGTGCGTTAGTCGCCTATGGCCAATCCTTAGACGGCAGAGAACCACCTCGTAGAAACGTTCGCGATGCTGGGCACTCTCCCATTCCTTCAGTAAGTGCTTCGCCGCATGTAACTTGTTGTTTACTTCGTGGTCCCATGCATGTTGCCATTTCTGAAATATGGAACGTTTCACCTTCTTCCGGTAATCTTTTGGGGGATTTCACTTGTCTCCACAAAGTGTGTAACGGCAGAGCCAGCAGCCTTATCTGCCTCCTCTTTATTCGGGATGCCAACGTGACTTGGCACCCAGCAGAAAATAATTTCGTACCCAGTTCTGATCGCTGATATTTTATCTTGCAGCTTAGCAACCAAAGGGTGTATGACTAAATTGAGTGAAACAAGGGCTTTTAATGCATTTGAAGAGTCTGTGTACACTACGGAGCGACGAAGCCTTTTCTTAACTGTATACTCCGCAGCAAGTAATAAACCCTGCAACTCTGCTGTTAAAATTGTGGCAGAAAGTTTCTTCACATGGCGAACAGATGGTCCAACCCTTGTGCAACCAACAAAAGAATCTGTTTTAGTACCATCTGTGTAAATGCTGAAGTGGTGTTGGTACTGGATATTTAGTTCAGAAAATTCTTGCCTCAGCACTTCATCCGGAGTATCTTTCTTTCTGTGTTTTGTCAAAGTGAAGTTACAGTGAATGAGCGAATAGTCCCAAGGAGCTGCAGAGCTTATGTACTTTGTCACAGGGGGCTTTGGTTTAAAGTCTAAGTAATCTGCTGTTTTAGCATGCCTCAAAGCAAACGGACGGACAATACTTGGCTTATTGTGAAAAGTACTCTTAAACTTGATTTTTTCAGCTGATTCAAGAGCTGGATGGAGGGGGGGGGACTGATCTTACTTGGAATAAATACATAAACCCCAAAGCGAAACGTCTTTTTGCTAGATAATATTCATTGGCCTCTGCATGGAGGCTGGCAATCGGAGAAGTGTGGAAACCACCGGTGGCTAGCCGCAGCCCCTGATTATGAATGGGGTCCAACATCTTTAATGCTCAAGCTTTGGCCGAACCGTACACAAAACTGCCATAATTTGAGTCGGGAGTGAACTACTTAACGATAAATGCACAGGAGACAGAGTCTATCAGAACCCCAAGATTGATGGACAACACTTTGAGAATGCTGAGTGATTTGATGCATTTTGACTTTAATTGCTTAATGTGTGAAACAAACATTTTTTGAATCTAAGAGAAGACCTAGAAACTTGTGTTCGCTTTTCACCACGATAGAAAGTCCATAGATGGTTAAGGAGGGCTCTAGAAAAAATCCTCGCCGAGGAGAAAAGCATACACAGACAGTCTTTTCTGTAGAAAACTTAAAACCATTTGTATTAGCCCAGCTTGTCAAGTTATTGATTGCCACTTGAACCCGCCTCTCACTGATGGAAACATTGCATGATGATACTAAAACCTGGAGGTTATCAACGTAGATGGAATACTGAACTGAAGGAGCTATTACAAGGGCAGTGGAGTTCACTTTTATAACAAAAAGAGTGACGCTAAGTACACCACCCTGGGGAACTTTATTCTCCTGCAAAAAATCTTGAGAAAAGTTGGTACACAGCTTTACACAATATGAACGACACTCTACATAACTTTTAATTGCGCCGAGCATGCGCCCGCGGATACTAATGTCGGTTACACCCTGCAATATTCCAAATCGCCAGGCAGTATCATACGCCTTCTCCAGATCAAAAAACACGGAAAGACAGTGCGGTTTGTTCACAAACGCCTCTCTCATGGCTGTCTCGAAACGAACCAAGTGATCTACTGTGGATCGTGAAGATCGAAAGCCGCACTGGTATCTGTCTAAAATGTTGTTATTTTTAAGATAATGCAGAAGCCTTCTGTTGATCATTCTTTCAAGAGTATTTGATAAAAAAACTTGTCAAAGCTATAGGCCCGTAGCTAGATGCACATGAAGGATTATTTCCTGGCTTCAGCAAGGGAACCACGAAGGCAACCTTCCAAACGAACGGAAAATGGCTTTCAGGCCAGATTTTATTGAAAAGGCATAGGATAAGCTCTAAAGTCGAAGGATGACGATGTTGGAGCATAATGTAATGGGCTCCTTCTGGACCGGATGCAGTCAGTTTAGGACAGTGAAGAACCGTTTCAAGTTCACGCAATGTGAATGGGGCATTGTAGGGATCTTGAAAACCACCTAAAATGTTCACAGCCTTTTTTTCCATTTGTGCTTTGTGTATAAGAAATGTAGGTGTGTAGTTTCTTGAGCTAGAAACAAACTCAGAATGCTCGCCAAAGACATCTGTCTGTTCCTAGAGGCTTTCAGGACGTATTCCATTTTTTCTCAAAAGAGGAACGGAAAAAGCATAATGCGAGCTATTAATTATATGAACTCGATCCCATACCTCCTTTGGCGTTGCCTGAGTATTTACAGAAGATGCATACTTCTCCCAGCAATGCCTCTTTTACTGCCTGCGGGCAAATCGTCCACGCGCTTTCATTTTCTTGAACGAAATAAGGTTACTTGGCGTAGGATATCGCCTAAATATGCCCCATGCTTTATTTTGTTTCTTGGCCTCTGCAGTCCTGATTCCACCACAGCTTAGGCCGTTTGGGGAGGTGAGTGGACGTCATTGGTATTGAAAGCATAGCAGCTTCTAGTATGTGTTTTTTGACATGACCTGATGCCTCATCGACAGAGAGGCTAGAGCTGATGGAGCTCGGGACGTAAAAGCTAAAAGGGATGATTGCTTAAAAAGTGTCCAGTTGGCTTTGTCAAACTTCCACCGAGGTGACCGTGTTAGACGTGTGACAGGATGATTCTGGAAATCTAAAATAATGGGAAAATGATCACCGCTGTAGGGATTAGAAATGACTCTTCATGACAACAGTGGAAGTAATGTCGAATGCACAAGTGAAAGGTCGATTAATGTGAATGTATGTGCTGCTGTGGAAAAGTGTGTAGCCTCTCTAGAGTTGAGCAAACACAATCCTGTTGAAAGCAAAAAATGTTCAATAAGTGCTCCTCCTGTATCATTTCGCGCACTTCCCCAGAGAGGGTTATGATCATTAAAATCACCTACGAGCGCAAAGGAAGGAGGTAGCTGATTACAAAGAGCTTCAAGCTCTTTATACCTGAGGTGGTAATTTTAAGGTATGTATACAGAACAAATGGTTATTAAGCGGTCAATCAATACTCGGTCAGCAACAGCCTCTAGTGAAGTCTTTAAGGGAACTTCAGTGCAAGGAACCGAGCGTTGTAGGACAACAGCAGACCCTCCAGACGAATGGCTCGAATGTTGTCGATCCTTGCGAAACAGCTGGAAATGCTTCAGGATTTTCTAGTGACTTTCCTTCAGGTGAGTCTCTTGCAAACAGAAGGCAATGGGACTGTGTTCCTCTAGCAGCTCAGTAACATCATCATAATTTGCAAGTAGGCCTCGACAGTTCCTTTGAACAAGAAGTGGAGACATTAACATCGGAAGTAGATGCAGCTATACGGAACACAGTCAATTCAATCCAAAAGTGTAGTTCTCCCCCCCCCCCAAAAAAAAAAAAGCTTCTTTAATAGAATTACAGGCTTTTTTGTTTTTTTCTTAGATTTGGTTGTCTCCCACTCTATGTCGTCCTGGTCGGACGGAAGAGCGGAAGGCTCGGTCGCCTCGTCTCCAGTTCTTGAGACGAGGCTTGTTGTGTAGGTCTGGGCAGAGTCGATGCACGGGGCCGAATTCCCCTGCCACGACCGCCCTCACTCAAAGGAGCAGCAGTGGAGGTACTGGGCTGAGCGTCGCCCAACTCCATCCGTCCCTGCCTCTCAGCTGCTAAAGGAGCGGCGCGACGCCGCTCCTTGGACGAGGCCCTCTCCCGTGAGTTGGGGCGAGAATCTCGCTCCTTGTCCCTGGGGGGGGGGGGTGACCTCGGAGTGGGGACAGACAGAGTTGCTCCCTGCCTGTCCCGTGGTTGAGGGGCAGCTGGTGCACTCCGTCCAGAAACTGGAGGAAGCTGCTGCCGCTGCTGGGGGGTTGGGGACTGAAGAACCACTGCCAGGACCTCAAGAGAGACCTAGGTGGCTTTGGCTTTTGTTCGCGGTGCTGGTCCCCTCCACACCGCCTGGGCAAACGTTTTTTTGCCAAACAGCAAAACTTGTTTTGCCTGCGGATAAGTAATGTTATTTAGTGTTTTCACGGTTAACATTTCTTTCTCCTGTTTCCATTGCAGGCATGTTCTAGCTTAAGCAGCATGGTTGCCTCGGCAGTTGACACATTTGAGATTATCCTCACAAATATCAGCAACATGATCAGTGCTGCTACACCTTGCGCAAGTTTCAGGGCCCCCACAGTTCCGCGAGCCATGCCCGAAGCGCTGACATCAGAAACATTTTTGAGGATTGGGAATGAAAGGTTGGACTTTGCAGTGTAGGTAACCAGCTTTACCGGTCGTAGGAAGGGTATGCAGCTCAAAGGCCATGATAAAATGCTTGGTTGGCTGCTCCTGCCCTTCTCTACGGACTGTGATCCGCCTGACAGCCACCACAGCCCGTTTCTGGAGTCCAGCCAAAATTTCCTCCTCACTGCAGTCTATGTGATCAGCCTCGGAGGTGACACCTCGGACACTGTTTAGTGTCCGGTGTGGTCAAACCCTTATCTAGTGTTCGCTTAGACATGTCTGTTTTAGAAGTGTTCTGCTTTGAACCTATTTTTTTGCTTCAACGAGAAGATTGCCAGAAAGCTTTTTCGCCTTAAAGCTTTGCCAGTGATGGCATCAAGGCATTTAGACACAAGGAAAGGCGAGAGCTTAGCCAGTGGCTTTTCTTCCTCTAGGGCTTGAAGTACAACAAAACTTGGAAACTTTGGTGGTTCAAGGGCTTTTTCAGAAGTAAGTACGGAGGAACCCCTTTTAGGGGGACGCACCGTGTTGGGCTTGGAAGAGGAGGCAGCCATAAGAGGCGGAAAGTCTTCAGAACCTGTGGTGTGCCGCCCACCATGGAGCCCAACGAGGGAATAGGTAACGCACCATAACAAAAAGGGCTTTGCTGGAGACGTTACGCTATTAGCACTGCCCAGGTACTATAACCAAGTGTGGTTCTTGAAAAAGGCTCTGTCGCCACCCAAGGTTCGCCCTTGCCGCGAAATGAGTTGAAAAAGGAAAGAAGAGAAATTTGAAGAGTGAAAAGAAGGAGAAGACAAGGGTGAACGAATGAGGGGATAGTAGAAGTGGCGACTGACTGAATCATCTTGGTCGGGCCAAGCCGGAACACCTGTCTACGGGAAGCGGGAGCCCAAATGGTGTATCGTTTCACCCGGGGGTCCTGAATTGTCCAAAACTACAACGGTTTCGACTCAACCACCAAGATGCCCTTTTCCCTGGACACGAGAAAGCCACGCACAGCCAGATGTGGGCGGGCGACCTCTAATAACTTGGGGTCCGTGGTGACGCCACACACCTACCAAACATCAAACACCTGCTTTCATTGGTGCCCCCTGCGGGGAGGAGTTAAGAAACCAGTCTGTGTTGCGACGCGGGTGCTGAACTCTAACATTTTAATGCGTTTTAATGCGGTAGGATTAACTGTGCATTCGAGCGAAGCCAGCGGCGCCTGTAACCGCGAAAAACGCTACCTAAAGTCCCATTTTTCTTTCGGCCGAGCAAAATGGCACCTAAAGAGCCATTGACTGCGGTGCGTAATAGCTCCAAGGAACGCCACCCCAGAGAGAAGCCCCTTCCTGGCGCTGCAGCCTGCGCGCCGGGAAAAGGGAGAGCGAAATGGCACCTAAAGAGCCATTGGCTGCGATGGGTCATAGTTCTAAGGAACGGCACCCAAGGAACGCCACGTGCCGCGCGCTGCGGACCGCGCGCGGCACGTGACCCCTCTCGGGTCACGTGTCAGACGTGGCTGTGGAAGGGGGAAAGGTGGAGTGGGAAATTTTCTCTCGCTTTCACTGTGCTTAACTGTATTATGTGTTAAAAGTCAAATTTGGGAGTGTTATGTGCCAAACCAATGACGGGCGTCTTGCACGCCCCAGCGGAGGACTGAGGATTAATTTGAACCACCTGGGGGAGTCTTTGACGTACAACCGAAAGCTCGGTTACACGGCGCCTTCGCCGCAATAATCCTCCGTCAGATTGCGGGCACCTCAGCCGGGATTCGATTTCGCCATCTAGGGATCCGTAGGCCGGCGCTTAGCCTCGGAGCCACTCAGGCTTTTTTGTTTTCCGCTTTATTGCCGAAGCCACCGAGGCGGCACTTTGTAACGTGTTCTACAGTCTGCTTTCAGCCATGTCGCGCCACCCGGCCGGCCTCTGCGGAGGACAGCGGGCCACGCTGCTTTAAGACCTACGTGTGGGAGTACCTTCGTATTCCTACACGTAACAAGTCTTAAGTTTCCTACTGTAATTTTTCTCTCGCTTTAAAAATAAATAATTCAGATTAAACTTACAGAAATGAAAGGCAATAAACTCTGCTTCTAATTTTTTTATCTTTCGTATTTTTACTTGGACCTCAGCGTAGAAGAAACAGCTGTTTAGTCAGTAAATCTGACTTTTTCACAAATTCAGAACTTTTTCTGTGATGTATTTTGGTGTACGGTTTCAAACATTTTTATTTGTAATGCATTACAGGGCTTCCAAAAAAAGCTATAGATGTCAGGCGCAAAGCGATAATTAAACAAAAAATTGAGAACTGCTGTTTGTAAAATTTGTTTAATTGAGAAAAATATTTTAGTAATACATGTTGCATAATAATCGCAACATAGCAATCTAAAAAGCCTTCGAATTTTATAACACAAATAATGAAGATTAAAAGAAATCAGATTTTTACTCAATTATTGATTAATGCCTAGTTTTACGATCATTTTAGAATACCAAGCCACGCTCACGCCATAATCAAATGGGCGAAAATATTTAGGTAAAGGTTAAGGGCCTTGGAATAAAAACCATTAATTTTCTTTTAAAAATCGGCAATAGTTTTTGATGTTTGAGCTGGAATAACCCACTCGCGAAAAATCTCGTAGCACAGCTTCTACGTGTCAAATTAAATCAAGCTCTCCAGCTCAAAGAAACTATCGAATTCTGCTGAGTGCCGATCCTTGTGAGCATTAGAGAAAATGTACAAGCAGATGAACTGGCCACATCTACGAAGGGTTCTATCAAATCCTTCTTTGAGTTGCCCCACCAGGTGTTTTTGCCACTCTTTAAGAAATACATTTTAACATGTTGCAGTTTGGATGGAAGGTCGGAAAAGAAAACAAACTGAGGTTGTCAAATCTATTTCGGGAATTTGGGAGAGCTCTCTCCTTTTATAGAAACCGTTGCCCTGAAGTTCTCCTTTTCCGCCTGAGAATCGATCAATCTCGTGTGACGCACCAATACCTTTGTGGCGAGGACGCAAACTGTGTGACTTTTGGGGGAACTTTTGACTATCTGGCATACCTTGAGCATTATAGCGTTCGCCGCGATCTACGTCGATTATGCTTCCCATAGTTTTTTAATGAACATCTGCCATCTCATCCTATACGTGATAAAAACGGTGAGTGTGCATGCGAGCTGGTGATAGCTAATCATGTCACATAACACCTGAGACTGTGGTGGAAGAAATTGGAAACTTTTTAGTAGAATGAACAGACACATAGGGGAGGTCTCAATTTTGAGTCGTCCCTTTCTGTGTCTGTTCCTTCTACTAAAAAGTTTCCAATTTCTTCCACCACAGTCTCAAGTGTTATATGACATGATCTCATCCTATGTTCCTGCTTGCTGATGATCCCTTAGTCTTGTTGAACTGAGTTCTAGATTATCCCAAGAAAATTGCATTTCACACCAGGTGTAATTTTTAAAACTATCACTATATTGCTATTGATCGATCTTAATTAGACTCACTTGGCGAAATATGGCCTCTGCAGTTTTTGCGCCATTAAACCCGTAATCAAGAACACTCCTTACTGCAATGCGTCGTTGCGCTGAAACACGCGAATAACAAAAACAAATATATACATGACAATGGGAATAGGTGCAACGCACGCATGACTCGCATGGTAGATTTCGGCGCCGCCTATTAATATGTAAGGGCATGTTTCACTCCACAAGTGTCTGCAAAACCTTGTGGCGGTACTGCGACTGGAAAAGCCAATTGTTGTTTACTTTTCAGGATTATTGTACAGCCAGGTAAAAAAAATTAGCTGTCGTGGCATAGCGCAAAATATGTAGCAAGAATTGTGATCTGTATTTTCCGCGTTTGTACCTTGTAAACCATGTAGCAAGAATGGTGCAAATTGAGTCATGAAATCATTTCACAATGAGTTTCTCTGTCTCATTTGAGCGCTCAGAATTCGACAGCCTACATTTTTTCAATCAGTGTGTCAGTTCGTTGTTTGATTTTGTTTTGTGCAGAATTTGTTATGTGGCTCTTTTCAAGCATCACAATATTGGCCATTGTTTTACCAAGATTGGTATTTCTGTTATATGAAGCCGACTGGGAACGCAATTTTTGGTATTTGTTGTTTTATCATGTTTCTAGATGAGTTAGAAAGTTTGGCCGCCACGTTTAAAAATTGGGAATATCTCTAAACAAAAGACCTGAGAAACGCTGAACTTGGCTGAAGTTTGGCAATGCTAGGACCTACGGTAAGCCTAACGGGGTTTTGTTCAATGGCGTTAGTTATTGCCAAGGAAATTCTCCGTCTATGGCTTTTATGTAGTGCTACAGAGAATTTCCAAAGTACTAGACATGAACACAAAATGCCACTCATCAAAAAAACAAAAAAAAACAGCAGTGGAGGCTTTTTAGGCCAAAAGTTTCCAGATGAAATTGGAAGAACCATAAATCAAGCTGAACTTTTTTGCATTCCCTGGGGAACTGAAGCCCAAACAGGCCAGATGACAGGAGAATAACCTGGTTGTGAAGCCTAACTGTGGCACTTGCATGGCAATTCCGGGGCCAAATACCCACACGTATTAAGTAATATCAAGTCGGGCCATTCATTGACGTTTTGGGGCGTTCGTAACCCTAAACTGACAGAGATCAAATGTTAGCGCAAAGAACTGTGCTACCTGGAGTTTGACGAGCGTGGTGACGTGGTTACAAATATTAGAAAAAACTAAACGCAATGGAGGTTCGAGGAAGGGAATGTACGTTCTACTGGCCCCTCCTTTGTGTTCAGCTTTCATATTACTAGTTCAATACGTCATTACGGGAATAAAGGTAAAACAATTAGGCACTGAAAGCTGTGCCTCCACGTGTGAGTGGAAGGAAAAATGAGGCAGAAACTTTGGAAACAGCACGTTTACTGGTATCGTAGTCTTGAAATTCTGGAATTCTAAATTCAGGTATTTTTTTAAATATTCTAAAGACTTTTACATAAAAGATGTTTTCACTTCAATGCGATTTAAAATCAAAGTTGGAATCACTAAACAATTACTTGCACAGGTACGCATGTTGAGAGTTAAATGGCAACACCTGGCATACGTAAGTATCGCGCACAAAGTGAAGCGCAGTTACTTGAGCCGAATCAGGCTTTGTGAGCCGCAAGGACAAATCTGAATACGTCTGGACTGCCCAGTGTAGCCCCAAACGAAACGGATCGATATAGTTTTATCTGAAAGCCAGCATCAGCGATGGCTTCATCCAACGCATCTTTCGTGAGGTTCGCGTGCGGAAAGTCAACGTTTCCCACAGGATAGCTTTTTACGCCACCAGCGCCCACGAGGACAAGCAGGCCGCCGGGTTTTACGAGATCTCCAACGTTGCTAAGCGCCCTTCGGAAGGATTCGTGGTCTGCTGTGGCCGAGTCCAAGCATCCGGAGGAAAGGACGACGTCGAAGGTTGCCCTGTGTTCCTCCGGGAGCACTCCAGGCTCCAGGACGTCGCAGGGGAGAACCTTGCGGATGGCCGAGCGTGTGCGCTCGAGGATTTCCAACGCCCCTTTCTTCTTGTCGCTGCAGAGCAGAATGGGGAAGTAGTGATCAGCTTTTAGGTAGATATGATGGCAGATACTTTGTATAGGTTCGTGTAGAGAGCTAAAAATGACCAAGGTTTCGGGGCATTTTTTTTTCAAGCTTTCCTTAGACCTGTGAAGACAGATGCGGTCACACACAGCCGGCACTTTCTTAATTGTCCTGCATGCATTGTGCTCGACCTCTAGCAGAATTGGTAATTCTATATTATAGTCTAAAAACATTCATGCAACAAATTTGATTGTAGAATCAATCATCCTAAAACGTGTCCCTTGTTCCGTATAAGTCGTTTTCCTGTCTTGTAAGTCATAGTAATCAGGGCAAGTAACCAATATGCAATGTTGTTATTGCTGCACCATTTTCGCTAAATTGCGGCAAAATACTTTATCTTATACATCCTGCTACATTTCGATGAAATGTTTTTAATTTGTGCCAACACTCCGCCAAAACATAATTTAACTTTATTAATGCTGAAAATTTATTTTATTTTAAACTTTAAACTTTATTTTAAACTTTATTAATGCTGCTGCGCCAACGTCAGTGTTGAGACCATCGTGCTGCAGATTCGCTTCCCAACGAGTTTCAGGGACGAATCTGGGTAGGGCGGGCTTGTAATCAAGTTCCTCAAAAGGTGCTAGGGCTGCGGGTGGGGAGGACGTTGTGGACGACGGCTACACCATGGTGGGGCCCCGATGGCGAACCAAGCCGTCAGTTCGAACGGCTAAACCAAGTAAGGTGACCGCTATCCATCGGAAGAATCGTCGTTTGGAACTTTTTGTATCGAGGCTAGATCCGTATATGAGTGTGGACGATGTTTTTACACTTATCGAGCGTCTTGCAGCAGAAAGGCAGGTCCTGTGTTCAAAAATGTTTACACTATTTGACGCATACTCTTCGTTCCACATCTCGGGTGACGAGTCAGTTTTCGACGCAATTAACAAATCCGAGGTATGGCCTGAAGGTATCATTTTCCATCAGTTCTTTGATCGACTGGACAAGTCTTGTGTTTACACTGATGACGGAGTAGAAACCGTTCATGACGCACGAACTTAGCGTGTTTTACCAAAATGTACGAGGCCTGAGGACTAAGGCCGACGAGTTTTTGTACAATTGAACTAATTCAAGTCACGATATTATATGTATTTCCGAAACCTGGCTTTGTGATGCAGTCTCAGGTTACTTCAACTCCAGCTACACTGTCTATCGAAGGGATAGAGACCACTCGTCATACATGGGTAAATTACTTCAAAAATGTAATTTCATTACAATTACAATTACTTTGCTCAAAAGTAGATTAACTACAATTAAAATTACTAGTACGCGAGAAGTAATTAACTACAATTACAAATTGCTTTTATAAACTGATGCGATTAGTTAACAATTACTTATTTCTGAGAGCGACCCGACTTGGGCCATATAACTTTAAACGAGTTGTATAGAATGCAACGTTTTTATTTGTTCATTCCTTGCCCCAATGTTTAGGAGGCTTAAGCATCGCTGCATAAATGCCACATATTGAACTTTCCTTTTATGATTTTGTTAAATTCATGATTGAACTTGACAGTTTGGGGCAGTGAAGTACTACGTTCGTATATTTTTAACAAATAATAATAAACTAGCTCATATGCTGGAAGACGCCAGATTGCTAAAAATTTCGGTTGACAGATATTTGTTAGCCAGGCAAATAAAAATGCTACATTTAGTCATATATGAATATCTTACAAATATTAATATAAAACTAAAATCGACACGCCTTAATACGACCGCATCCACAAACAAACGTAATGGTATTGTAAATTATTTACATTGAGTTGAAATTATCATGGCTTAGAAATATATAAGAACCGAATCAAGGCTCCCGAACCATTAGTGACAATATTCACAGGTGCTGGGCCAGTCTCCAAAATGCTTATGCAAATAATATCCGAAGTAAAACCAACAGGAAATAAACTTCAAAATAATACAGATATAAATATCCGACAGTACTGGAAGAGGGACGTAAAAAACTAGTAAAGAAAAAGGGAGAGAAACATAACTTCATAGACAATTAAAATTCCGGACCTCGGCTGAGAGCTGAACTCAATTTTTTTCTTTCAATATTTTGGCATGTTTACGTTATTGTTTTCTGCTCACACCGCAGACGGCGCTACAAGGCGCCGTTGTGGTAGACTCCAAAGAGGCTTGTCTTTCAGCCCGCAGTGTAAGCAACAAAACAACAAACAATGCGACCCTATTTATGTTGTGCGTGTGTGTGAGTGCGTCTCTGTGTGCGAATGTTTCACCGAGAGCTAGGCCGCTTGTGCGGGCGCTGGCGCTTTCAGAGAGGTTCCATCGACGCCCCTAAGTTTTGCAAAAGTAATTGGAATTGTGCCTGAAATTTTGCAATTACTGAGGCTAGAAAATAGTTAAATTACAATTACAATTTATTTTAGCCAAATAATTAATTCAAATTACAAATTACCAAGAAAAGTAATTAAATTACAGTAAATCAATTACTGTAGTTGAATTACTACCCAAGTATGCTACTTATGTACAGAGCAAAAAATAGGAGGGGGGTGTTAATTGGAACTAAAGTTTCCGTTGCATCGCGTAGGCGGTTTGATCTTGAAACGTATTCAGAAGTTGTTTGGATTGAGATTAAGGCAAGTGACGGATTTAATTACCTGATAGGAACGTACTATTTTCACCCATCATCTGATGAAACCACTTTTATTGGACATTTTGAATATTTCGGTAAGCAGATCGATTTTGACAAGTTTCGTGTTCAGATATACGGAGATTTTAATCTTCCGGGTGTAGATTGGCCATTGCACGCTTTAAACAATAATACGTTAACAGCTAGAAAGGCCTTTTCTTTGTTGTCTTTTATTAACTTGAGTGGTCTAGAACAACTTAATTTCATACCGAATTGCGTAGGTAATATCTTAGATCTCAGTCTTTCAAATGTTCACATTTTAAGCTTAAGTCTGGCTTCTGATCCTTTGGTACAAGTTGATAAAGTTCATCCACCTTTACTAGTCCAGTTATCTCTTCCGTGGAAGTCGTGGGTATCGTCAAAGCCATTAGCTTACAGTTTTTCAAAAGGAGATTACCTGGGCTTGTATAAATATATTGAAACTTTCTACTGTCTGATGTCTGATGTCAATCGTGCTACCGAGACTCTAACGACAATTGTAAAAGATGCCATCGACAATTTTGTGCCGAAACGTTCAACAAAGCCATCCAAATATCCTGAATGGTTTTCCAGGGATTTAAAATTTTATTTGGTCAAGAAAGAACATGTCCACCGTCTTTATAAAAAATGCGGCTCTTCACTTATTACACCAAATTCAGTTTATATCGGGCCTTGGTGAAGAAACTGTTCAAGCGAGATAAACGCTTACATCTTGACAGCGTAAAAATAGCTTGTTTCGCTGCCCGAAGACTTTCTGGAAGTTCACGAAGCAACATACACGTGACGTTATTCCTATCATCTGCTTACGTGCCAGCTCAGATAACTCCCCGGGTTATGTTTCATCACCTCATGAAGTTGCAGATGTTTTTGCTGATTATTTTGGCAAATTTTTCTCTGACAATCGGCAATCTGTATCCTCCGGGAGATAAGCAGCTGATTTGTCACGATTTTTTGAGTTCCATGAAAGTGGACTCTCTTGGTAGAAAGTTAAAGCTCAAGTTTCCTTCTGGCGTGGATGGTGTACCAGGCTTTGTTATCAAAGGTTGCGGTGAGCTGCTCATTCCTATTTCGAAACACATTTTTAATATGTCACTCAGTGCAAGCGTTTTCCCTTCGCTCTGGGAAACAGCAGTTGTTGTTCCTATCTTAAAGGGTGGTGACGCATCTATAGTTGCGGACTACCGTCCAGTTTCCCTGCTTTGTGGTTTTCCCAAGGTTTTTGTGATTGTTGCGCGTAGCAGGATGACTTTTTAGTTCCGTCAAACACTAACAGCCTTGCAGCACGGTTTTTTAAAAGGTAGGTTTGTTGAAACAAATATGTGTACCTTTTAAAATTACTGTGTGTCGATTGTTTTAAAAAAAGAACAAGTAGATGCGATATATTTTGATTTGTCAAAAGCCTTCGACAAAGTGAGTCACGTGTTGCTTTTGCGCAAACTACATTTGTATGGTGTCTGTCCAGAATTGTGTAAATGGTAATGGAGTTACCTGTTTTTTCGATCAAATAGTGTTCGGGTCGCTGACAGTTATTCTAAAGAGTTTTTCTCAACATCAGGCGTACCCCAGGGATCAATTTTGGGTCCTCTTTTGTTTTCAATTATTATAAATGATATAGCGTCATGTGTAAAGAACGTTGAACAGCTTTTATTTGCTGACGACATCAAGTTGTTCGTTCACTGCCATTTAGATTGTGATTTGACACAACATGATCTGTCTAACATAGCACAGTGGTGTAAACAAGATCAGTTATTCCTTAATCCTTTAAATACAAAAGTGATATCTTTGTGCAGACGCCGTGCGATCATTAATAAAACTTATCATCTTGAGAAAAAAACGACTGAACGAATGTCAATTGTAAGGGATCTTGGTGTTTTCATTGACTGCGGATTAACTTTTAAAAATCATGTCTTTTTGTTGCCGGCTCTGCAATGAAAGTTGTAGGAGTTGTGTCGCGTTTGACCAAGCATTTTAAAAAGCTCCATTGTTCAATACATCTTTTTAATTCCTTAGTGGTTTTAAGGCTTGAGTTTGCTTCTGTGATTTGGAATTCAATATCTTTAACACAGGCTTTGATCATAGAACGTGTGCAAACAAGATTTGTTCGAAATGTTCATAAAAGATGAATTGGACGACGCGTGTATTATGATTATGAATGCTTATTAACTAGATTTTCGCTGAAGCTTTTATCACACAGAAGAACTGTCCGTGACTTGGTATTTCTGCGTAAGATCATTAATGGTGCCATTGATTCCTCATGGCTTATTAGTAAAATGAATTTTCATGTTCCTTTTCGCGCTACGAGACAGTTCTCTTGTTTTTGATATTTGTTCGCCATGCCCTGTGTCAGCTCTCTCTCGTTTACAGGCATTATATAACAGCATTGTGCCACCTCAGGTTGACATCACCACATCCCTGTCTTTATATCGCTCTCAGTTGGACGAACGTTTGGTCACTTCATAGCGCGGCAGTCTATTTGCATATCTATTTTTTTAATTACTAGGATTATTGTTTAAGGGTTTCTATTGTACGGTTAGTGTACCTAAGAGAAGGCCGCTTGGCCGTTTGAGGGCACCCGAAAATTAAAGATGATGATAATAATAATAATAATAATTAATAATAATAATAATTATAATTATAATAATAATAATAATATAATAATAATAATAATAATAATAATAATAATAATAATAATAATAATAATAATAATAATAATAATAATAATAATTTATTTCAAAACCCCAGCATGTCCACGTCACAAGTCAGGTTCGTCAAAGCCATCCAGGGCTTGTATGACTGAACCTATCTGCAGTGGCCTCAAAAATAATTATGCCACGTACTAAAGAAATTTGTGTCAGTTCTAATAACATTTGTGACACATAAAAGAACTGACTCAAGGGAAAGCACATATACACACACCTGCACATATGCACAGGGGTGGAAGCGCTGCGCCAATTGCGCCACCCTGCGCCAATTCACTTCCCTGCGCTAGCCTGCTCCAAAACGCCGATTTCAGCTTTTTTTTTTTAGTGTTTTCTTTAAATTTAGCGGAAAACGGTCGGCCACTGGCTACCATGTGGTGTGTACTTTTGTTTAGGCGTCAGTGCGGGTGACTCGTACCAACTTGACTGGGGCTCCGAACCACGTGTAACCGCAGGTCGAGGCGTCGATTTTAGTTCATCGAGAGTGAGATGTCGATTTGGACTACAAAGAGCTTGATATACGAACACATCGGTTTGGTTTCGGGCATAGTTGGTTGGTGCGGTTGAAGCGCGTATGCAGTTGCCCGGGGTCCCAATTTGCCGTGATCGTGGGAGTTGGTGTCTCGGCGCCGGTGGGCTACCTCGGCCATCAACATGAGCAGAAGTAATTGGTCTTTACTAGCTTTACCTGTTATTTGGTAGCGTACCATATTTTGACGCTTAGCCGTTAAGAAACACGTACTATGTTAGTTACGTTTGTATTTCTTTGCGAACGCATTTAAGAAACACGCGCTATGTTAGTTTCGTTTGTTTTTATTTGCGAGCGCATGCACATGCGTCAACATGAGTAAAAATAAATGGTCTTTACTAGTTTTACCTGTTATTTGGTAGCGTCCCATATTTGGACGCTTAGCCGTGAAGAATCGCGAGCACAGACACATGCGTTCTATTAGTGGCTGTGATATTTTTAAGACAATATATTTTTGCATCTAAAGTAATATAGATATAGCTTTGTATGTTAACTTGGGTGTAGGGATTACTGTATTTTATGAACAGGGATTAAGAACATTTGCATTTAATGAAAGCAGGTCAGCAAGGACTGCTTTATTTTGAAACATGTTGTGGTACCTTAATTTTTTTATGGAGACACGCAATGCACAACAGTTTATGGAGTACATAAGGTTGCGTTGCTCTTCTAGTCGATGCTTAAAGCTGCATATGTACGAGTGACTGTGGTATTCTAAAGCTATAAAATACACATTTTATTTTGCATCTGAATTTTCGTCAAATGTCAGCAGCCTTGTATTTTGTTACTAAACTTGATATAGGGCTTTTTAAGCAGTGATTGAACATGTGTATTCTTTATTAAACAAAAACGGTAGTCAGCGAAGGTAGTTTATCTGACACCTTGCAGTGGTTCATTTTTCTGGATACATGTTTACAATTGGTCTATTAAATACACGGTTTTGTACTGGCGTGGCTCAAGTTGTGCTTTTATTGTCGGGGCCTCCCATATAAAGTCTATCATGACTCTGCCTGCTGCCGGAATGGTTCTCAAAGCCTTTCCTTTGCATAAATTGCCAATATTCCATATTTCAATGCAATAGAAATAGAAAGGTATGTATGTTGCTTGAAAATTATTCTGGGATGTGCATGCATATATTTTTGCTACATTTTCACATTTAGCAACAACAAATCATTTTAGACACCTGTTTGACCTCCGTGACCTGCTCCAAAACCTACTTCTACGGCTACAAAACTTACTTTTGCTGCTCCCGAGCTGCTCTAAAGCGAGCCTTTTACTCCTCCAAAACTGCTCCAATGTGGGATTTTTGCTGCTCCCAGCCCTGCTACAAAAGGCTCTAGCCCGCTTCCACCCCTGTATGCACAAACACACAAGCCGGTCCATGTCACCATTGAAGAAGGTCTTGATAGATGTTATGTTCTTTGTGTTGTGGATCTTGAAGCAGAAAAACTGGGTAGTGTAAGTCGTGTTGATTCACTCAAACATAATCCAAATAAAATAAAATAATAAAATATGGTGTTAAACATTCTTTAAAGAAATGCAAAAAATTGTGAAATAAAATTTTGACGGATTACAGGGCCTCGTTGGTAGATAAAAGATGGCGAAGCGCTTTTTTGAGTTTCTTTTTGGATGTGAAGTTGAAGAAGTCGGAAGGTAAAGAATTGAATATCTGAGGGACATAAAAGGATCGCAGGTTCTTGCCATAGCGGGTGTATTTTACTGGAACAAGAAACCGTGAAACCGTTCTCAGTTCTCGTGAATTAGGTCGAAGTGTTCTAAAATCCTTTGTCCAATAGTGCCTTAGTATAACTGATTCCGAAAACAGTGGTTCGAAGGTGGGCATAGATAAGGCATGAAAAAGATTCACGTTTGGGGTTGTAGGTTTGTTATTAACCTCTGGTAGAATACTTTTTAAGATATTATTTACTTTCTTATGCCATAATCCAGAACATTGGCCGAAAACTGTAATGCCATACCGAACTATACTATATCCTAAAGAGTAGGCTAAGAGCTTGCGAATTCCGAATGGCAAAAACGTCTTAATCTTGTAGAGTAAGCATAGGACACTTCTTAGTTTTGAGCATACTATTGTCAGATGGGAATTGCATGAAAGGTCCGAATCAAAGTGGATGCCTAAGTATTTCACCGTCTCTGAGTAAGGAATTGGGCTGCAATGACATCCTACGCAGTGTGATGTGTGGAGAAAAAGAGGAATTTTTGGAACCACCACTTTTAAAGGATTGCGAAAGCAGACCAGCTTTGTTTTGGAGATATTTATGTTTATCAGATTGATTTCAAACCATTCCATGAGTTTATGAGTACATTCCTGTAGCATTTGTAGTGCTGTATGATAAGACCGATGGCTCGTTAGTAGGAGAGTATCATCCGCATATTGAAAGAAGGTACAGTTTGATACCATGGTAGACATATCATTCACATATATATTAAATAGAAGAGGAGAAAGAACGGAACCTTGAGGAAGGTTCCGTAATAATAATAATAATTATACTAATAATAATTATTATTATTGTGTAAGCTGAGGCCCCGAGTCACTGCAGGATCGTTACGCTAGGCTTGTTTATATTTTGAGAACTTTCGATTAGCGCCTTAAATAACGTACTACTCAATTTTATCTCTGTATCAAACGCTGACATTACTCGGAAGTCGCACAATATTTCTCATCTTATGGTACGTTTACACTTGCGGATCCGCCAACGAATCCGCCCAGCTTTTGCCGCTGGGGCGAAACGCTGCCGCTGGGGCGACGCTGGGGCGCCCAGCTTTTGCCGCTGGGGCGACGAGCGGGTTGCGTTTACATCTATTTCCCTCGAGCGGCGGCGGCGGCGCCGGCTGCTGCAGCTATTCTCGTAACATCTCGTCAAAAATGACGAGAAGGCGCGAGAGTTCCCTCCTCGGCCGTCTCTCCCGGGCGCTGCTGCTCCCGGAAGTCGTGACGTAGACAGCGTCGCGCTGCGCGGGAATGTCACTTCCGGTCAGCGAAACGCCTCGTTCGGCGGCAGAAATAGGTCCCGGACCTAAACGGCTCTCCGCCGCGTTTTCCGCTTAGCGTTTCGCCCAAGCGGCAAAAGCTGGGCGGATTCGCTGGCGGATTCGCTGGCGGGTCCGCAATTGTAAACGTACCATAAGCCCGGGATCTATTTCTGCCGCCGAACGAGGCGTTTCGCTGATCGGAAGTGACGTTCTTGCGCAGCGCGACGCTGCCTACGTCACGACTTCCGGGAGCAGCAGCGCCCGGGAGAGACAGCCGAGGGGACGCCTTTTTGGAGGTCGATACGGGGCAGTGACGTCCGTGACGTCACTGCCGAAACGTACAAAAAACAAAAAAATGATTTTTTTTTTAACGTTTGGCGGAGAGCTTGTTGCAGGTTGTTCGGTTATTGTGTCTAGTGTTGGGGCGGGGGAGGCGGCGGTCGCGGCGTTTTCATACGCTAAAGAACAGAGGTCAGATACACGAAACGATCTTACGCCAAAAATGTACGTACGACAACAGCTCCGGAGCCGTCTTTCTACGATCAAATCAACATGACCGACAACGTCGCTCACACTTGGTCGCGACGACCAACGGACATTTATTATTCTACGTGCTCTTCTCCCGGGTCCCGATTTCAAGCCGCAAGAAAAAAGAAGGAAGTACTCGAAACCGGCCACGACGAACATGAACGCTGGATCAACAAACACCCGGGAAAAGGTGCAACGGCAACGATGCCACCGACCGAGCGAGCTCGAGGCCTATATAGCAGGCACTCCGACCCGTCGCAGCGTGGCCGGCGTTGCTCCGACGGTCCTTGGCCAAGACCGTCTGCCCACGACCGACCGGCTGTCTTGCTGAATGGAATACGCGCCCGCGCGACTCTTGTGGACCCTTTCCGTATTATAGTTTGATCGCTGACCTCAATTTTAGATTAAGAGGTGAGGTCAATCTCTTCCCCTTATTTTCCGAGGCAGTGTTTACGAACGCTGTCGTCGATTCTATCTCCTTGTTTTGTGTGATATGGTGCTCAAATAAACGCCGTAGGGATAACTTTCGCAACACGGTATGTACACTTTGTTATTAATGGGCCATTATTATTCTGACACGCTTGTCGCCGCGGAGGCGCGTTCACGCTCAATTGTTTCCGATAGTTCATTACTGTCGAGCTATAACAGTTCGCGGGAGCTACGCAATGCCGGTCCCACCTTTCTTTGCCGGGTGTCTCGTCAGTATCGACTGGTACTCGTAAAAAATCTGTCCCGAAGCACTCCAATCAAACGTGCGCCTCCGCTCCGAGTGTGCACAGGTATTTACGTGGCTCTTGCTGACACTCGCGTAGTTGAAACGTATATTTGTTTAATGTCGGCTCACTCCTGCATCGGCTCGCTACTACGTGAAGTGAAGAAGTGAAGATGTCAAAGTAAATGACTAAAACCGGACATGACGTCACAGACGTCAAACTACTACTCTGCTACTTCGTTCTGCCCCGTATCGACCTCCGAAAAGGCCTCCCACAGCCGAGGTGGGAACTCTCGCGCCTTCTCGTCATATTTGAAGGGATGTTACGAGAACAGCTGCCGTAGCCGGCGCCGCCGCCACCGCTCGAAGGAAATAGATGTAAACGTAACCCGCTCGTTGCCGCCGCCGCCGGGAGCGGATCCGCTCCCGCGGCAGTGGATTTCTTCTCAGGTGTAAACGTACCATTAGACTGTTCTGGTGGGTTAGGTGCTTCGTTGAGTGCGGTTCTCACCTCGCAATGGTGCACTGCAGTTAAGTGAAAACCGCAGAGTAGGCATCGCGATATCTCGTTTCCCACAAAGTGCCAAAAAAAAAAATTGCGGTTAGTATGTTTTATAGTCTGCCATATTCTGGCCTGTTTTTTAATTGAGAATTTAGCATATATACTGCTGTATTGCAAAATAATATATAAACGGCTCTATAAGCTTTTTTATGTCACCTCTCTTGTTTAGTTATTTTTGTTTACATAGGTTCCACCTGTGCGATGGCACACTCAGTGGAGTAAATTATATAACTAAATTAGTTGGACGAGTGAATCCAAACCTGGGAATAGCCTAATGATTTGGACTGCATTCTTTCTATGGCTTATTTATTGATCGCGTACCGATTTTCGTTATCGTGACGCCCTACATATAAATTGGTATTGATGTTATTACTCGAATGAGAAGAGCTTTTTGTTAGTTTGTCAGTAAACATACATAAATAAGGCCTTATTATATTTGCCAGTACAATACACAAAGAGAGGCGTCCCGCAAGTCTTTTTTCTCACGCTAGGGCACTCAATTGCGATACCGCGCGGGTCGACTCAATAGGGAATTGTGGTAGACCGTTTTTCTTCTCCGCTACGTTATCCGTGAAGAAAACGCCGCAGCTGCGCATGCGCGCCGCCAGCCTTGTCTGCATAGTTCAAGGTCTTGCGGCGGATTACGGAGTGCTATCCGGGTGCTTAGCGGGATGCGGAAACGGTCTACTACAACTGCCCAATGTTTCTCGTGGCCGAAGGAAGTATCGCTCTTCTGGCTCTGCCTGCTGTGGCACGTCTACAGGCAAGTCCGTTGGAGTGACGTCATCAGGGGGCGAAAGAACGACTGGAAGTTGATCGTCGTCCAGGAGGCCGGCATCGTTCGCTGGAGGTGTATCGTGCTGGCCTCCGTCAATCCCCTGGCTCCATATTCAGAAAGTGCCCACACTGGGTGCTTTGAAGCCCTACATCCTAAACTTGCGAGCGAAAATTCGGTTTTTTTGTCTTTTTACAATCAAGCTCGCACGTCACCGTAGACCACACTAAAGACACCACCAACACCACTCGGTTTTTTCTTTTTTGCCAACGCAATTACTTTTGCTTTAAATTTAACCTCATTGTAAGATCGGTTTTGCTCTTTCAAGGTTGAAACACCGTTCCACAAGATCGCAAAAACAAAACAGCAAATCGGGGTTCATACTGGACTGGATTTAAAATATGTGTCGATGGCGATGGGGTTAGCCCAGAGCCGTATATGTAGAGAGTTTAACGATTCGTTGGGAAGTATAGGAGACAAATGAGGAGGCCCCATTGGCTGAGAGCGGGCTGGGCGTGTTCCAGGGCGTCTTCACAAATTCGAATGTGAACAACCAGAAGCCGGAAATAATATTCTGGCGGTGGTCGCGAGAAACAAACCTGATAACTGCATTGGAGTAACTCTTAATGACTGAAAATATGGTACACGTGATGTTTCAATCACGCTCATCCAAAATGATGGTGGAAGAGTGCGAGTAGCGGAACGATCGACATAATCCGTACGCCAAGCGCCGAGGGCCGGGAGTCTGCCGTCCGAGCGGTCACACTCTGTCCGAGCAAAACAGAGTTGAGTGGCGCATTCGTTTCTTACATATTTCTGCATGATCACGATCAAAACATCACGTGCACCCTATTTTTAACCACAGAGAGTTACTACACTTCACTGTTACGTACTTATTAAAACCATATACGAACATGTACCTTTGATCAGAACTATTTCTCGCTACCACCGCTAGAGATTTTTTTCGGCTTCTGGTTGGTCAAAGACCATGCCAAGCTCTCTTTCCGAGTCTTGCGCAGGCCCTGGCTCTGCCCGCACCCCCCATTGACCAAATTCTCTCTATACACGGCTCCAAAACCACTTTGCACAGTTTTTTTTTTTGCATTTTGTTTAGTTTTGGTTTTTGGGTCCGATCGTAACGCGCATGTAATTTTGAGCTCAGGTCTTTGGGAAAGAAGAGTGTGGCTTATTCCCGGCAGCAGCAAGGGATCAGGCACGCGTAGCCTAGGGAGCTTACAGTCGCCGGTCTTTCGTTACCATCGGTCGCGGGGTGCGCATTCGTGTCATCCGTCGCAGCGCGTCAAGGTATTCGAAACACCCGGAAATTTTCACCTTATACACAATGCGCTTCTGCCGGAGAATTTCGCGAATTTTTTAATTCCGAAATTCGTACTAGCCGTGATATAATGACCGAGATTTTACTGTAGTTGGATGTCTGCTAACACCTCGACGTGTGACGTCGGTACCGTGCCGTCACACGTATTTATAAACCTGATCAAACTGTATTTTCTGAATATTTTGGTTTTACTCTTCCCGGCATGCTATTTAGTGTCTCGAGATTCGGAGTAGCTACTAATAAAATGACAAACGAAGGCGTTGCCGAAACCAAGAATTTAATTTTCTCACGCATTCCAGTAGCTGGATGATATGGGTAGGCTTGTAGGTTGCATAGGCATTTTGGAAATGTCTCTCAGGCTGCTCATTGCGTGTTGAAGTGAGCTTCCTTAATATGGCTTTTTCATCATCACTCTTTTTGCAATCAGTTGAGAACAAATTATACGGTCCAAACAGTGCGCCTGAGTCCTCCACTGGCATCACTTCATCAGGGGTGCCCGATTTCAGCCTTAACAAACGGTAAAAAATAAATAAAAGAAAAACGCAATAATTTTGCAAAACAGTATTTTTAAAAGATTGTTTTGGTTATTAGTTCAGCCGTGCCTATTTCTGTATTCAGCGATCCCTGAGGCAAAACTATGACAAATAAATAAATTCACGTAGTAGACCTCTAACGTATAGTTGAGCTTCACGATGGCTGAACTAATCAATCTATTTTTATTCGCGGTTACATTAAAGTTGTATAAAAAATAAACCGGAAATATACACATTTCGTTCGGAAATGGGTCAGGCATGACAGATAATCACTCTAATTATAATCACACATTTGTATTTTTAACGAATGATTTTATTTTTCGTTCCAAGCGGCGAACTCGAGCAAACGCTCGAAGAGAAGCCAACTTGGAGTGCGGTGCGTCAAGGGGTATCCGGTGAAGCTGGTGTGGTTACGAGCTTTGCCGTTCGGGTGCATAGTAGTAGCGTCAACGTGTCACAGCCTAGCCATTTGAAATACCCGTGGGCTTTACGTGGACCAACGTCTACTAAGCCTACTAAGCGACCACGTGTGAGAAAAGTCATGTCGATGTCATCGCGTTCAGGGCGAGATTACTTCAACAGTTGGGCGCACATCCAAAGAGCGGTGATGCTACGATGTGTAGTGCGGCTACGTAGCGGTTGCTGCTGTGCCACGACCACGTCACAAGATTCCCAACTTTGCTAGATTACCTCCCTACGTAGCTTCGGAGGCATGCACCAGGTGCACATTAAAAGACTGTTTAATTAGAATTAAATTTAGTTTTTTTGTTCGTTTGAACAAAAGATAGTTTTTGGGGTGATGCTGAAACAGCCCACATCTAAGCTAGCCATTGAGCGCTGGAATTTCGTTTCCGTACCCCTTAAAGAATTGCTGTAAGCTACATTCTGGCATTTCTGTAACTTATTGTGGAAGCACACGTTTTCAAAAAGCACCAATTAGTGTCTAGGGGAAGTGAGCTTCGGCCTTACAAAAACATGTTTTGCTTTTTGTATCTATACTTTTTTATTTTTCTCAGTAGGGAGACACATGCCTCAAATTAAACTTCAAAGCCGCACATTAAAGTAAAAAAGGCATGTCTTGCGATGCAGCAACAAACGTTCTATTGTCTTTAATAGCCCACACTGCGAAAGGAATTCAATTCCATTTGCTGTTAGTTTCAGGGAAGAAAGTCGACATAAACTGGTCCTCCTAGCATTTGCATTTAAACTTCTTATGGTCATAATCAGCTTGCTGACATGTAGAATGCAGGTTTGAATTGTACTTTTCATGATAGATGCCAACTGTAGGGGGTAAATGTTCTGAACTCATTTTAACCATCAGTTTCTTTTTGTTCTTCAAGTTACTCCCAACCTAAGGAATGCTTTGTTATGGAGATCTCGGAACGTTATATCAGTTACGAGCATACTTATGACTGCTGTCATGATAGTGGTCTAGAAGCAAACAACACTTTATTCAATAAGTAAAGAAATGATGGCTTGGAGTCTCTCAGAAGATTACCTAAAAACGAGCATTGCCATAATATCCTGAGGGTAGTCCCGAATAAAACTGAGAACTTAGGTGAAAATGTAAGGTAGACTACCTCGTAGAGTGCTACCAAAAAGGGTTATAAATATTGTAGCCAGGCCACAAATGAAAGATCTTTCAAGAAATGTGAAAGATTGTTTATATAGAGCTTCATCATTGTTTCAGCTGTTCATGATGATATTTTTAAATTCTGTGGCCTGTGTAAGTTGTTACCATAGCAAGGGATGACAAACAAATATGAGCAGTTTCCTGCGTTCATTGTCTACTTATCTCCGGTTGTAGCTCTTATATCTTACAAAGTCACTGGCCTAGCAGGGAGATTTATGGACATGGGCTACCTGTTTTGTGCTTAAAAGAAAGTCTAACAAAAGCCAGGGTGGGCTGTTTATTGGGAGTGGAGCATGCATCAGGATATTGCGGTACTTTTGTTTTAATGGTAGTTTCTGAACTGTGAAAATTCTAAGAAACTTTGAAGGTTGATTAGGTGCCAGCTGCCCACTTAACTGCTTCCATTGAAACTTATTTACACTTAGTCTCTTTAAACTATGACCCCCAGACTGTATGTATGATGTTCTATATTGTATTAAGTCTGAGCACAACAAAGAATTATTATCCTAAAATTTCAATATTCCAGGCTGCTTTTGGCTGTTCCTGAGGCAAAAGGAATACCGCCAGGTGAAAGGGCAGCCCGGCAACAGAACGTACGGCGGTACCTGTCGGAAAAGTTGTCCAATCTCCGGAGATATTGCTAAAAAGGTATGAGCTTCTAAACTATAACTTCCTTAATTAAGTAGCATACTATTTTTGGTCTCAATTTTACGAGTAATTCTTTGAAAAAATGGTATAGATACATTATTTAGAGGCTAATATATCTCCAAACGTTTATGCAAACAACTTTAGAGCAGTGTGTTGATCAGCTGACCACTTGAAAAAGATTGTGTGTTGCTTGGTCGCTACTGCCGCCCTATCGGGTCGTGCTCGCTCACTCCCCAAAAAGTCGCATGGTCACACAATTACAATGAAGCATGTCACTCTTATTGTCCCTTAGTCGTCTCTCGGCCCACTTTTCTGCTGACGTATGTCAACGGTCGTCCCGTGTTTCATCGCTGGTCATTGAATTGCCATTGATATGTCCAGGCTCATTCCTTTGCTGCCTGTCCTGCCCCGATGCGCAGTCTCGCCGCGGACTGTCCATGCTCTTGCAGGTCTGTCGTCGTTTGCACCCCAGCCTTTTCACCCATTTCTTTATATTAATTTGTGTTAATTTATATATTGCAAGTATTAGAAATTGAACAAATGCAGTACCGGAGCCAATACGAGCTGAAACGCCACTAAGCGTGGCGCGCAATATTATGAGAGCCGTCTCAGATTGTTCAGTGAACCTCATTATGCGCAGAGGTAGAGAAAAATCGCTCCTTGCGCTCGTTTCTACACTATGCTGTTCCGTGTGAGATGCTAGCTCATAGTGGCGCAATGAGCGCAAGAAGCAACGTGTCTAAACCTCAGCAAACACTGAGGTTTGCTAAAACAGCCGACAGGTGGCTCTGATAGTACCACACGCCACGCGTCATGGCGTTTCAGCTCATATTGTCCACAATAGAACTTCCTGAAATGTTTATGGTTGTTCTGTACAACGTTGACATTCCTCCAAATGAAAGAATATACCAGTTCATAACTTTGTAGTAAACATATTAAAGCAACGTAGCTTGTTTGACTTTATTCTTATCATTAGCTGCATTTCTCGTACTCGTACGTCAGGCTGGCAATTGCATAATACCAGTGTGCAGTGGACGATATAATTAAATTCTAAGTGGGATATGCACTTCATCATAATCCAAACATGGCATAATTATAAGCATATAAGTTCCCACATTATGCATTCACATATATGCGTGTTCGGCACTCGACCATTTGTTTAAGTGGAGGCCAACTCAAACTTCAATGTTTCAAATTATGATCGGCCATCGAACCACCATAATCAAACCATAAAAGAAAAATGATTCCAAAATGCGACAGGCCAGTTGGCCTTCAGGCCATCAGTTCATCAGACGTCTCAAAATACGATGCCATCAGGCCATCAGACCATCAGACCATCAAACCATCAAACCATCAGACCATCAGACATCCCGAAATACGACTGTCAAACCATCAGACCATCATAAGTTTTTCTGGTGGTCTTTTCGACAGGGAAGAGCCCTGCAGTTCCAAATAAATGAGAGTAATTACAAGTCAGAAGTGGCGAATACATCTACGGATTGCTTTAACCATGAAATCCCTGATTTATTTCTCCACGCCGGTTCATTGTTCAATATAACGGCTTTTTCACACCGTATATGAGAAAAGAAATACACAGGGTCCTAGATTTTTATTCAAGTAAAGTTTTTTAGAAAGCCGTGAAAGCATCGCTAATGCGGTATGTGTAGGTGAGTTATAGTTGTAATGGTAATTGTAACCGTAACCAAATGTTTGATTTTTCGGTACGACTGCCAGGGTCGGAGACCGGCTAAATTGTAAATATCTTTAGTATTACAGTCGAATGTCGTTAATTTAAACTTGAGGGGGACCGAAAATTTGTTTGAATAAAGCAAAGGTTGAATTACCGGGAGTTTGCTCCATAAAGAAGCATGGAATAGGACCTGCATGTCAGTTTGAATTATCCGCAAGTTTTAATTAAAGAGATGCGAATGTATATAGCTGGAGGGACAACTTCCGCAGAAAATGGAATGGGACGTGGCTTTAGCGATAAAGTAGTATGACGACGACAAAAAAGCGGACGAAATAAGACGACCTCGAGAAGGACAAGGAATCATATCATATCATCCATATCATCTAAAGAGACCATATCAATATCTAAAAAGACATTATCATAAACCGTATCATCTAAAGAGAAAGAAAAAAACTGATCTTGAGGACCATAGCCGCCGCAACAACCTATTAAATTTTGTCCTCCTTGAGGAGTCGAATAAAAACCATGCGCAATTAGAAAAAAAAACCTAAAAAACCTATTGTCGATATTATTTGTAGTCAAATGGGCGTTCCAACTATCTCGGTGGAGAGTATCCACCGATTAAGATAGAAAAGAGAGGGTAACACGCGCCCGGTAATCATGCAATTTTATAACTCCAACGAAAAGACTGCGGTTTTTTAACACTGTTCAAAACTTAAAGGATCAATTATTTATGTACGTGATGATTGCTCACGTGATAGGGTCTCAAAACGCAAGAGCCTTTGGAAAAGTGCAAGGGAGTGTAAGCAAAACGAATTTAACGTGACGTGGTGAAAAATAAGCTGTCGATTTACAATAATCTTTTTTACTGGCATGAAGATAAAAATACTACAATAAAAGTTAATACCAGACAAACTGTGGATATTTCTGACTGACAGTTTGTCTTTCCCTCGGCTTAACGCAGGGAATAAAACGGTAGACGTTGAGTACCTTTTCCTTGTGAACAAGCCACATATAGTTGCCGTAACGAAAACATGCTTTCACGATGGCCTTCTTGACAGCGAGGTGAATTAACGTCCCCTAATTACAGCATCTTTCGGAGGGATCGGGGAGCCCGCGGAGAAGGCTTGCGTTTTGCGTTAGTAAAAATATTGATGCTATTCTGTTAGAAAAGTCCAAGAATATTCAAGCAGTAGGGCCTAAGGTTAACTCGTTACAGGGGCCGATAGTTATCGGTACGGTGTACCTTCCTCCCGGCGCCGATCTCTCTTTTCTTGACGAGCTGTCCGATTGCGTTAACGATAGTTCGAAACGTGGTTCATCTATTATTTTGACTGGGGATTTTAATCTCTTGCTCATTGATTTGCCAAACATCCGCCTGCTGGTTTCCAATTGTCCGAACTCTGACTTCTTTGTAGAAATCGCCTCTTGAAAGAATTTTGTGCAATTAGTCAGTAACCTAACCCGTATCCAAGAAAGTACGGATAGCATTTTAGACTTACTTTTCATTTCTCAGCGCCTTGTTAATAACGTTTTAGGGGCGAAGCTTCTTAGGGTCTAGCCTTGTCCGTCCGGCGTCCGTGCTCACATCGATTGCCATCCCGTCTGTCTTCTTAAAAAGAAGTCAGATAATAAAAATCATGTCTTCTTTTAAAAATTAAAAAAAAGACAAATGTTTGCGCAGTTGACAGGATTCGAACCTGTGGGGGAACCCAATGGATTTCTAGTCCATCGCCTTAACCACTTTGCCACGACTGCGGGACGAGTAGGGGCTCTGAGATGTGCTAGTAACTCAAGAGCTGGGGATGTCATGGATGAAACGTGGCATGTAGCCGCTCAACGTCTATACAGGAGAGGGCGCTGCGGTCAAATGCTCAAATCCGTATATAACCATGTTCCATACCACACATCTTCTTTCTGACATGGATGAAAACGAACGAAAAGGTCACAATGCTGTGGCTCAGCGTCTACGCAGACAAGCACCACCAGAGCTTCGCCCCAATTATCATCATTCACCTCGTGGAGATCCGGTAATTTTTTTTTTGTAGCGTGGCAGACGGAATATTTTATTACAAAGTCATTGTTGCCGAGTTTATCATTGTTACAATAGCAACAAAAGCGAGCATTACCGCCAGGTGGCGTGATTTTTTAGGGGAAAATGATCAAAGTGTCCTTTGATTCGTTCCGACGAGTTTACTCAATTCAGTTCACTTCCTCACACAGATATCGATGCATTCTACAATATATTTAAGTCGGCCGTGCAAGAATGTTTGCGCAATTTTTTTCTTATGGTACGAAAACAGTCGAATAAACACAACCCACAAATTTATCAAGATATTATTCGCATAACGCGAAACATTTCACGAACTGAAAAAATAAGTGCCGGGAGCAGTTTGCTTAATCCCGAGAGACTGAAGGCACATCTCTGGATGCAAGTGCATGTTGCGAAACTAATTTATTTTAACTCCATCCTTCACTACTTCCTAAAGTCTGATCCATGAAAATTTTGGAGACATGTATCGCCTAAAGGGTCCCAAATAACGAAACCTCATGCAGAAACCGAGATTATCTCCGACACTCTCGAAATGGCTGTATTTTTTCTGTCGTTATTTTGACTCCGTCTTCACAGATGATAAAGGTTCCTGTGTCGCGGCTCCGGTAGTCATTGATTTTTGCATTCCTGATATTGAAGTATCAATTGAAGGCGTACTTTTAGTGCTGCTGAACCTTGATAATATAATGTCACATGGCCCAGATAACGTTCCCAACACATTTTTAAAACGATATGCTGAATGGTGTTCAAAGTGTTTTTTTTTGGTTTTATTTACGCTATCCTTGTCAGAGGCATCGGTCCCCTGTCTTTGGAAGAATGCAAAGGTACTTCTTGCTTACAAATCTGGGGATACGTTGTCACTGAACAACTACAGGCCCCTGTCGCTACTGTTGACATGTGCAAAAACTATAGAGCATATCGTGTTTGAGCACATGTCCTCTTTCTTGAAACCTAAATTTTTTTCCCGTGACCAACATGGTTTCCGGCGCGTCCTCTAAACCACTACGCAACTGATAGAAACGACAAATGACATTGCTAAGATACTGGACCGACAGTGGCAAATTTACGTTATCGTCATTGGTTGCCCGAAAGCGTTCGACCGGGTGTCTCATTGTAAACATTTGTTAAATCTTGCGCGTATCGTAATTAACCCAAAGATTACCTCTCGGCTTAAAGATGACTTAAATGCTCGTCGTTTCTTCGTCTCGCAGGACGGAGCTTGTTCTGATGCAGCAGCTATTTTGTCAGTGTCCCACAGAACTCCGTCTTGGCACCACTTTTATTTTTCATCGTTAATAATGATGTTGAAATGTTTGTTGCCTTTGACATGCGTTTTTATGCCGACGACTGCATCTTCTTTAGCGAAGTTAGAAATGTTAACGATCAATGATCACTGAACCGCGATGTGGAGAAGCTGTCTGAGTCTTGCACGACTTGGCCGTTGCCGTTCAATGTTGAAAAGTGTGTGCCAATGACATTCTCTAGAAAACTTTTGCCGCTCACTTTCGTCTATCATAATAATAACAACCCTTTGCAAAGCGTCTTTACGTACAAATATTTAGGCGTGATCTTTTCGGCTGATTTGAAGCGGAATATACATGTTGACTCTGTTGTTCGTAAAGTGTACGCTGCATTTTGGTACTTGAAGCGCAACCTAAAGCAATCTTCGTTTTAGGCCTGTCCTTGCATATGCCTCTGAGGTTTGGGACCGTTATACGGTATTATACATTGACAAATTAAAAAAGAGCAATAATTCGCTTTATGATTCATATACTACCAGTATAAACCAAAGGATTGTGTTACACCACTCTAGAAAAGCTCAGATTGAGTTTTTATCTACTCGGCGTCGCAAAGCGAGACTGAAATACTTATACGCTTGCTAAGATGTGATTTTAACATTGACACCTCAAGGTATTTAACTCCCCGAGTTGTTCGTGCTACGCTTAAACTTCCTAACTGGGCGTTGATTCCGTTCTTTTGTCTTTGAAATTCTTACCAAGTTTCTTTATTCCCACGAAGTATTGAGGAGTGCAATAACCTTACTCAAGAGTATGTTAATTCGACATCTACTGAAATATTTTAAAGTGTACTGTGTAGTATTTGAAAATTTTCGTTAAACATCTACAATAAACAGATGGCGAGTGGCGCCATCACGTTCGCCCTCTCCCCAGGGTGCGCAGTTTTATGCATGTTGAGCGTTATTATATGAGTGCGGTGGCAATTTCGAACGGCATCGGACGTCTCTTTCTTGGCGGCGTTGTTGCTCCGACCCCGGCCTTCGGCAACCTCCGCCTGTGTCATTTGAGACTCTCTTTATTTCCCCAAGCCCGCGTGGGCTGTGCGCCTTCTTTTATTTTTACAGGTTTCTCCGTTTTTCTTATTACTACAGTTTTGGCGACGAGGAATAACTACATACTGGAGTTATTCCTCTTGAAAGTTTTTTGCCTTCGCGTTCTTACTGTACTGTTTTGTATTGTATTGTTGCATTTTCAAGAGTATTTTTGTTTAGTTTCTAACATGTCGTTTGTGTGTGTATAAGTTTTTGTGCATCAACTAGTTCTTAACCCCTCCTGCCACAACCTTTAAAAGGAGGTTAGCAGTATGTATAATTAAATAAATGAATAAAACTACTAACAGTGTCTGCACAATTTCTGGCTTCCCGTTGGTTTGGCGCCGCTGCGCCTGCTTCACATCACCACCACCAGGGAAGTCACCGCCCCATTCAATGAGGACAATGCTTATTCGTTGTAGAGTAACTGTATAGGCTCTAGAGCCAGAGTATCGCGTTCCTCTTCCTTTCGCCGCCATCTCCGTATTGACGGAGGAGTGGTCACGTGGGCAGAACTGGATCCGGTCTTTCTGCGGGAAAGCGGCCTTCCAGAGTGCCGAGTTTCGGGGAACATATTTTCCGCTTCTAATTCGCAAAATATAAATCCTAGACTAAAATCGTTCGAACCGAAAGCTTCCTAAGTTATTGAACATTATGTGCGCCAACTCGGTACAATACAATCCTGTTTTTTTATAACGCGAGCGATGTTTTAGGACACCCGTTTCCGAGGCATGGGAAGCAGACGACACGGACGACGATCGCGTTGCTCGCGTCTGCGGCTCTCGCAGAGTGATACGCGATACGCGACCGGCAAATCCGGCCATCTTGGCGAGTCGGCGAGCTCTTGTCCGAAAGCGAGGGGACGGCGGTTTCGTCAGCTGCTGCGTCGTTTACCGCAATGAATTGAGGACTTCATTTTACACGCGACCCACAGGATCCGTGGGTGCGATTTTTGCAATCGAGAGGAAACAGGAAACGACGGGAGAACGATGACGGCGCATGCGCGGCTCGTCACCGCACGCCGCACTAGATTTTCTTCCGCAGGGCGCCGCAGCACGCCACAGCACGCCGCCTCGCCAGCCTCGCGTCTGCGCCTTCGCGTCCCCTGCAAAAACCAACCGTGGCTTCCCGCAGTGCTTGGCTACAGAATGGCACCATTGCGGTACTCTGCTCCGCAAGCGGAGCATATACAGTTACTCTAATTCGTTGCGCACCACTACTACAGCAACGTACGTGTTTTCAGAACACTTTCGAACGCATATTTTATAGTGGTTAAGCAGGAGCATATGGAGTTTCAAAAAGTGAATAAATGTGGTGGACGCTAGGTATCCTCCAACAAGAATTACAGGCCAGACGGACGACCTGGTAACATTTACAATGTTGACACATCGAACACTGAAGGTTGTTATTGCTGATGCCAAGGTCCAGGCGAAGAGCAGAAGGGGAAGAGGAATTGTAATGGTCAGGGTCATCTGGGCTAAAACCGCTACGAAGTGCCCTAAGCAGTGTGGAAGGTATTAGCTTTGCCGAGGCTCACGTCTCGTGTACGACGTACTGTGCCTGTCGTCAGTCACCCGTCAGTACCTCGAGGGGCGCGAGAGAGAGGCTGAGCAAGTATGCCAATGATGCTGTACCGAAAAGGCCGTGGAATGGTTCATGGGCTGATCCAGCTTTGACGTCAGGAGGCCAGAACCAAGTTGGGCTTTGAACGAAGCCTCAGTCAGTAGTATGCTGAGGCTTCACTCAAGAATACACTCAGAAAAGCCTGTCAAGGCAGGCCTTCCTTATTTTCCGTTGCAAAAGGTGACTTCGGCATACTCTTGGGTAGCTGGAGGAAGAGATGTAAAATTTCCGGGAATTTTGAATGCCAAAAAAAACGACGAAGAAAACAAGTTTTTTTTCCGGAAATTTTGGAAACATTCGAAACATTCTCTAAATAGGTATAATTCAGGAATGAGTCGAAATATGTCGACACAGGTCAACAACCGTAGGATACTTTCTTCAATTTTACGGCGGTCAACTATATTATATAAACTTTTTTTAACGTTTACGACAACTTTTGACAATTTAGCTGAGCTTTGACTACTCATCTGGCAATAACCCATAGCACCTGCGCAGTTCTTCATTCCTGCCGTTAGTGCCTTTCGCGCTCTTGACGGGCAGCCGGAGGATCCAAATTACTTTAGTTTTCCCAGCCCCTTGGTGAAAGTCGTGAGCATCGTACGTGGGTGTGGACACTTGCCGTGGAGCGTGGTTCTGTCAAAATTGTGTACTGTGCGCCCTGGAGAGGCCAGCCAAGGCAGCTATATCGCTTTAGCTTCCCCGGCGCCGTTTCCAAAACCTCACACGCATCGTTCTCGTCTGTGGACTCTCGCAGTAGATCCGGCAAAACTGTGCTCTGTGCGCCATGGCGAGGCCGCGCTCTAACGTTTGGGGGATTTTAATGTGCTTAACAGTGGTAAGGGGCCAGCGGTGTGCAGATGTTGCTGTGCCAAGTGCGAATTTCCCAACGCAACCCGCTGGCGGCAGCACATCGCAAGTTGTCCGAAGTACGCCCCGGACATGAAGTCTGCGGTATTGAACGACCCAACAAGATCTTAGTCTGGGGCATGTCGGTCCAGGAGCCCATCTGTGGAAGTTTTACGATTAGAGCGTGCACCTGTAGAAAATGAAAGCCTAAGCTCTCAAAATGAGGCCGACAGGTATGTCAAGCGGCGAACTCCTATAGAAGCGTTCGTTGACAGAATGACCCACGAGTGTCAAAGCAAGCTTGATGAGGCGCTGACTTGAGTGATATATGCCAATGGAACGCCCTTGTCAGTTACGAAAAACAAATACTGGTGAGAAGCGCTCAATCTCCTCAGGCCCAACTTCGTGCAGCCTTCCAAGCTTTCTTTAGGTGGGCGACTCTTGGAGGCAGAGTATGCCCGAGTGATGACGCAGGTGCAAGAGAAAGTCAACGCCGCTCTTGGCGTAACTGTACTCAGACAGCTGAACCAGTGTACTGGGCGAGAGCATCTTGAAATTTGTTGTGGCTATACCAAAGCCTATTTTCTACAGCGCCGCGGAGACGGAAGATCACAGGCACACAGGAGGCTACATCGTGGGAGAGATTTTGAAAGTTGTGGAGATATTTGGAACCGACAAGGTTTTCGTTCTTATTACCGATAATGCGAGCAACATGAAGGCCGCGTGGACAATCGTCAGTCTGCGCATCACTACTCTTGAATGCTGTGCTCATGAACTAAACGTGTTGCTGTCGCACATGCTCAAACTGGTGACATTGCAAGAAGTTTGCAAGAGGTCCGAGGCTGTAATCAAGCATGTCAGACACTCTGACGTGGTTGAGGCTCACTTTGCTAAGAGGCAAGAAGAGTGCTATGCAGAAAACCAGACCACATTAAAACTAGCAGCTGAAACTCGCTTGGCGGGCATTTGGATGTCGCTGGAAGGCCTACTGAAGAACAAAGAAGCTTTACAGGAAACTGGGATCGCTGCGGTGCTTCAAGTGAGCAGGGAAAGAAGAACAACGATATTAGATGAAGACTACTTTGGCGAGATGTGCAAAGCGCTTTCCACGTGTTCCAGCCAGTTGCCCGTGCTATTTCCGAGGCTGCGTCAGACATTGCTGTTTTCTCAGATGTCCATGAGATCCTGTTCAAATTAACAGGACAAGTTGAAGAGGCCCTTCCAAACCCTGCCTTGACAACGGAAGGAAAGGAAAGAATAGCAGAGAATTTTGCATGAGCGACACCAGTGATTTCCTTACCCACCACCTAGGGGGTGTACACCCCCTTGGTTTGTCGTAGGGCACCCCTAAAAGGAAAGTTCCTCCTTGTACCTGACTACTAGCCCCCCCCCCCTAATTTTAATTCCTGGGAAACCCCTGAGCGACGCAACTTTATTTGCCGTCCAGCACATGCGGCTGCAAATTTGCGCGACCCGAATTACAAGGGGCGGTGCTTAAGTGAAGAGGAGGTATGCCACGCAATGGACTACATCACTGAGAAGTCAGAGAGGACGTGTCTCGATGCGGGAAAAGTGCTGTCGGATCTCGCCGAATACCGGGTCCTGTCAGGTGCTTGGTCAAGGAAGGCATTGGAGGACTCAGCGAAGCATATTCCACCATCCACGTGGTGGCAAGGGCTGTGTGCCTCTGAACCCTTGACACCGATTGCTTGTCGCCATCTTTAAGTTCCACCCTCCTCCGCTGAGTGCGAACGAAACTGGTCGAAGTTCAGCGGTGTCCACATTAAAAGTAGAAACCGACTCAAAGGGCACAGAGTGCAGAAGTTGGTGTTTATTCGCTCCAATCTTGAGATGAGGAGCCCTGATTTGAAATGCAATGACCAAGATGACCCAAGCATGGAGTCAGAGCATCCCTAACACACTGCTTTGGAACATCTGTCTTAGTTTACGGAAGATATCTACTCAGTGCGTGCATATCTAAGTCGTCTAATGTTGTTTTAAGTTTGGTCCTGTGCTCTTTAATGCAAAACTGGTTGTAAACTTAAAAGAGAAAAGGGTGATGATAAAATACATCAATGTTGCCAAACTTCACTGGCCTTTGAATATGATTATTTAACGTGGCAATAAAACATGGCACTGCCTTCATGATAGTACACAGCAATTCCTTTCTTCAATGGTTCACATGCGACTATATTTCGTCAATTTGCTGTTATGTTACTTAAAGCTATGTTCATGCTAGTGCGGTAGTGGAGATTCGGCTGTGAGTTACGAGTCTCATATATTGATTTATTGACCGAAAAACACGCCACAGATGACTTAGAAACGCGGCTTCATCACATGCGTACACACTACACCAACAACCTCGGAGAGCACTGTAATTTCGCCTCCATATAAAGTGTTCACCAAAGTCTTAAATATTTATAGCCATACTGAATAGTAACGCAACGGTCATGCGGTATGATTGGTGCATAGATTTTGTCCATGAAAACGGTGCAAGTACGGGACGAGGCGGCAGGCAACCCGAGGTACTTCCGTTTCCTCACTTTACCCGTCGTCGCGCTGTTTTGTTTTCTTAGGGGCTGAAAGATGTATTATGTTTAGTATAGCGTGATTAAATTTCCACCTGCTCTGCCGACAAAGCTCATTTCAGAAGTGCGTGATGACTGTTTTCCCTTTCGATGGCGTCAGTGATATCAATTTTATCTTTTGTTGCAGAAATGTGCCTAATAGGTTTGTTTATACTTGAGAAACTTGGGTTTTGGTTCATTCTCGAATACTATGTCGGGGAAAAAACAGAAAGAAACAGTTTTTTCTTAAAACTTTCGTTTTTTTTTCGAGCCCTCGCATCAGTAGCAGGCGGTAGAATTTGGGATGCAATTTTTCCTCATAATGAGCTTTGTCCCTTTTTATGGTCCCGGATGTTGCTTGGTGTCTCAGAAAATGACAGCCCCGCGCCTTCTTTCGCGAGTCCGCCTAAGTCACGGCAAAAAGCGACGTAACAAAACGAACTAATTTTTTAAGTGTGACCCACAGCTATCACGCCAAATGCCCAAACTAGCACATAGAATGCGTGAATGCACGAGAGAGGCTTAACTACTTCGTTCACGTGGTTCACGATTTTTTTGTATCGGGAAGCGACGCATCCTTGTGGTGATAGATGGCAACCGGCGATTGGGCAGGCTTTATCAGTATACAAGAGGCTATGAATAAACAAGTGATTCCTTAAGGTACACCATTGAGGTATAAATTTGTAGACCCTTACTTACCTATAGCCTTCCAAGTCAGCAATCTCCTCGGCACGCGTGGTCCAGTCGATGGCATCTTCATCCTTGTTGAGCCACTTCTCAAGTTCGAGCCTGTTGGCTTCTACAATGTCGCTCAGCACGATGTGCTTGAATCGACTGGAGGCCACGAGGGAGCACCAGACTGAGGGACCGCTGCCAACTTCCAGAGAGTATCCCCTGAACCAGATCTATGGAAAACAGACCACAGTGTTATATTGACCCAGCTTCATCGCCAACGAATTTCGCTATAGCATTAGCATCCTATTGTTTAAAAAATCACGCCGATTCACAAACGTGCCGTGTTTTGTAGCCTCAATTGGCCCGGTTAGTAATGACGTCACTACATGGCACTGCGCTCAAAACAAACCGTTGCTAGGGCCGCTGCGAATATCTATCACTGCTCACTGCCACATATTCGTCGACACCGAACTTCATGCGACAAATGAGCGATGAACGCCGCCAAAGCCAAAGCATAATGACAAGGCGTCAGTTGTTTGAGCGTCTTCATCTGCACACATATGACGCACTTACAAACGCTGAAAACGGGAGTGCACTACCGACGATCAACATCAGCAAATAGGGTGTTCACAAAATACGTTTGTATGGTTTGGACATGGTTCCAACTTCGAAGCTAGTCGGAAATCAGAGCCATTTAATTTGACAATATTGCTCGGGCCACGCGCCGGCCGTTGGCCCCTGCCGGTAGTGGCGGACGATGGGTGAACAAAATCAAGCTCGCTTAGATCGGCGGCGCACAGTTCGTGGCCCAAGTAAGACTTGTACAAAATACAAAAAGTATTTAAGTTACTGAATACGAGGAAAAAAGTTTCTGATTAGAGTGCTAAATATATAAATTTAAAAAGTATCTGAGAAGCATACTAAATACTTATAAAGCTAGCTCGTTATTTGTCGAATACTCTCAAGTGTCCGGAGCTGAATCTAGGTCACCCTCTGCCTTCTGAAAAAAGATGGAAGTAAAGTACAAGTAACTTAAGTAGTAAGTACGAGCTACTCGCGAAAGGTATCGCAGTTATAAAGTACTGAGTACTGACGTTCGAAAGTTGTTGCAAAATACCAATTACTGCCAAACGTATTTAAGATACAGTAACTTGAGTGAAGTATTTACGTTACGTACTAGTCTGGCCCGAGCCCATCCCAAGCAGTAGACTTGCATGCGCAGCTGCGAGCAATCAACTCGTTTTTTTCCGGAAAAATTCCGCGCCATCTATGAGGAATAGGCTATAAAGAAATCGCAGGCAAATCTCCCGGCATCTTTAGAAAAAAGCGAGCAGCCAATCCTCATGCACCCACTGTATTATTTGCGGTGTACACAATTTAATGTCACACTCCGACCCCTCCCCCCTTCCCATACTTACTCGACAACCTGCAAGGTAATATTGTCACGGAGTAAGGCGAAGAGACGATAAATATTGAGCTGAAAAGAAAGGTTTAATTGGCGAACCTGTGCCAAATAAAATAAAGAACAAGCGTCGAAACAACAGAAAAGCGAGCAGGCGACTCGGCAGCGTAATAGGAAGCGAGATAGAGACTGCCTCCACAAGGTCACAGGCAGCTCCATATCGAGTGTGGGTCGGCTTCGCGAAAAGTCGGCCGAGAAGGTGCGAGCAACAAGCGTTCGGGGTGAGAATGAACGGGGACTTTCGAGAACAAGAAAGTTGATCGAAATGATAAAAGTTACACCCCGAGTAAGAAAATTCACAGGGTCTTTTTAATATCCCTAAAACGACTTAAAGGCGAAAGCCCTAGCGCAGATTCCGGTGATAGCAAAGCTCCAAAGAAAGCGCGCTTTTTGACGAAGCACTTTTGGCGCCGTTAATAGAGAGTTTTAGTAAACCGTGTTTCCCCCTCCGCTAGCCCTCCGCGACGAAAAAACCGCCACTGCGCCTGCGTGCCGATGGCCATTGGCTGTGGAGTTCCGGGTAGCGGAGGGGCTTAGAGGAGGGGAAACACGGTCTACTAAAACTGGCTAATAGGGAGATTTAGTAGACCGTGTTTCCCCCTCCGCTAACCTTCCGCTACGAAGAAACCGCCACTGCGCCTGCGTGCCGATGGCCTTGGCTGTAGAGTTCCGGGTAGCGGAGGGGAAACACGGTCTACTAAAACTCGCTAATGTCACGGCATGTCGCGCGCCCGCTCTTCACCGCTGCCCGATCGAGGGTGTCCTCCTCTCCCGCTGGGTTTGCGCCGGGCGCGCGCCTTCGCGAATTTTGTCACAAGTAACGCCATCTCGTGGTCCAGTGGCAAACCGTGGGTTTGGTACCCTTCGTGTCGGCTATGTGTTTTCGTACCTTTCGTGTCGCCAACGCGTTTTTGAACTTTCCGTGTCGCCGACGTGTTTTCGCTCAAGGACTTTGAAGGTCAACTGAACAATGGGACATATAAGGCTTTCGTTTTAAAAACGCGAAACTTCTAGAATACCGTGACCGAGCGCTGCTTGCTCGGCCCTGCGTGCGGCATTATCCCCTTTAAAAGCGCATCTTCCCGATGCAACACGAAAAAGAAAACAAAAGGGGCTAAAAATAAAAATACAATGAGACGAAATAAGCATGCAGCGGCACAGTCCTAACCCGCGTAGAACGGCTTTAGTCGAACTACGTGGAGCACTCTGGGTCGTGACTGGTGACATCCTGAAGGTCGGGTTCTGTCGGGAAGCACCTCGTAGGTCAAGTCCGCAGGGCGTCGAATGACCTTTTAGTCAGTAGCGTTTTAACAATTTCTTACTGAAGTTGCGGCGTCGAATGGGCGTCCACACCCACACCCAGTCTCCGGGCTGGAACTCCACGTCATGGCGACAAAGGTTGTACCGGTCAACGTCGGCACGTTGTTGGTCCTTTATGCGAAGGCGTGCTAGCTGGCCTACCTCTTTTGCCTATTGGGTGCCCAGCTGGGCGTCGTCGGTACAGTCGTCCGTCGGCCGGGTCTTGTGGCAGCATGGCGTCGAGCATCGTCGTCACCTTTCTGCCATGCACCAGCTAAAAAAGGTGTAACCCCAGTGGTTTCTTGAACCGCCGTGTTGTATGTAAACTTGACGTAGGCCAACTCCTCATCCCAAGTCTTCTGTTCCACGTTCACGTGTACCGAGATCATGTCGACAATGGTCTTGTTTAGTCGCTCCTTCAGCCTGTTAATCTGCGGGTGGTATGCCGTGGTTCGACGGTGGTCAGTGTGGCCCAGGCGGAGTATCTGTTGTGTCAGCTGCGCCAAGGATGAGGAGCCTCCGTCCGTAATGAGGACTTGAGGAGCGCCGTGTCGGAGGACGATAGACTCAAAGAAGAACTTGGCTACTTCCACAGCGGTTCCCGGCGGGAGTGCTTTGTCTCGGCGTACCGGGTGGGATTATCAGTTGCCACGATTATCCAATGGTTTCCCTGCGTCGACGGCGTGAAAGGTCCAAGTAGATTCATTCCAATTTGCTGGAACGGCGCAGTCGGGGGCGTGATGGGCTGCAGGAGGACCGCTGGCTTTGTCGGCGGTTTCTTCTGTTGTTGTGACTCGTTGCACGAACGCATGAAAAGGTGGACAGTCTTTGGGGGCTTGAGCCACTAGTACTTCTCTCGAATCCTTGCGAAAGTCCTGTTGTAGCCAAGGTGGCCGGATGTCGGGTCGTCGTTGCAGGCTTGGAATATCTCTTCTCGAAGACTAGTGGGAATTCACTGGCGCCACGTCGAGTTTCTGTCCCCGAAGTTCTCTTTGTAGAAAATCTCTATCCGGTTAAAACGGAGGTTCGGGCGAGTTGGTTGTTCATGATTGAAAAGGAAACAGCGCACCCTCAAAACAAGCACTCTAAAGTTTTCATGCACACAAAAGAAAGAGTCACTTACACAGCGCTGACTGGCAACTCTTGGTTATATTTACAATTTTCGTTTTCGTCTTTCTTTGTGAACTAGGGTTCCTATGGCAAAAAATTGCCCTTTCCTTCTTCCTTCTTTTTTCTGTGTTTTTGTAATAGGAAGCTAAACCATAAAATTATTGTAAGGCTAAGTACTACAGTTCTTTTTGGATAACATTATGGAAGGAGTGCTGACACATCTCTCCTCTTGTCTGGCAATGTTCTCTGCTTCCATAATTTCTCTTGTTAGCTTGTCGTAGTTCCTGCCTAACACTATGCATTTCTCCAGCTGCGCTGAGCAGCCATATATTCACAACTTTTCCCACGATCTAAAGAAAATAGCTAATAGAGTTAACCTGGACATCGTCTTCTTCAGCCCCTAACAAACTTCATAGCTTGTGCAAGAGAGTAAATACAACCACAGGAACCACAGTCAGGTGCACGAAGAAACATAAAAACAACTTCGTACAGTGTACCGAAAAGGTGGTCTACTCCTTCCCCCTGTCCTGTGGACGACAATACATAGGACAGACCGGACGGTGCGTCAACGATCGCCTTCGTGAGCACAACTGCACCATCACCAACAAAAACTCCGGACACCTGGGAATTCACTGTCGAGACTGTGGCTGCTCAGCGCAGCTGAGAAATGCATAGTGTTAGGCAGGAACTACGACAAGCTAACAAGATAAATTATGGAAGCAGAGAACATTGCCAGACAAGAGGAGAGATGTGTCAGCACTCCTTCCATAATGTTATCCAAAAAAGAACTGGAGTACTTAGCCTTACAATAATTTTATGGTTTAGCTTCCTATTACAAAAACACAGAAAAAAGAAGGAAGAAGAAAAGGGCAATTTTTTTGCCATAGGAACCCTAGTTCACAAAGAAAGACGAAAACGAAAATTGTAAATATAACCAAGAGTTGTCAGTCAGCGCTGTGTAAGTGACTCTTTCTTTTGTGTGCATGAAAACTTTAGAGTGCTTGTTTTGAGGGTGCGCTGTTTCCTTTTCAATCCCTATCCGGGCGGCGAATATTGGCAGGACACATGAGAAGGCTCGAGGAATCGTGCCCCCCGTGCCTTCAAGTGGCGAATCAATGCGCGCAACTCAGGATTGTCCCGCTGGAGCACTGCCATACCGTTAACGCTCACTGTGCCAAGAAAGTTATCGTCGTCGTCGTCGTCTGTGGCACAGCCGGTAGCTGACTCGACGGGGGCTCTGGACAGGCAGACGGCGTGGCTGTGTTTTCGACCTGATTTGTAGACCACGGTCACGTTGTACTCTTGCAGTCGTAGACTCTATCGAGCGAGGCGTCCCGATGGGTCCTTCGGGCTCACTTACCAGCATAGCGAATTGTGGTCGGTGATTACTCGAAAACGGCTTCCGTATAAGTATGGGCGGAATTTCGTGATGGTCCAGACGACGGCAAGGCATTCCTTCTCGGTCGTCGAGTAATTTCGTTCCGCGTTCGACAACGTCCGACTGACGTATACGCGATTACGCGCTATCTACCCTCTTGTCGTTGGACTAGTACCGCGCCGAGTCCTGTATTGCTGGCTTCCGTGTGAACTTTTGTTTCGGCTGACTGGTTGAATTGGCCAAGAATGGGTGGCCACTGGAGTCGTCGCTTCAGCTCGTCGAATGCCTGCTGTTGTTCTCTCTATTCGAAGTTCACGATGCCTTTCGTGAAATGTGTGAGAAATGCGTGAGCGGCGCAGCAAGCTTCTCGAAATCCCGAACGGACCGCCTGTAGTACCCGCAAAGTCCTAGGAATCTTCGGAAGGCCTTCTTGTCGGTAGGCGATGGAAATGCCGCTACGGCGTGAGTCTTCTCATGGTCAGGACGAACACCTTCGTTGCTTACAACGTGGCCTAGGAACTTCAGTTTGCCGTAGACGAACCGGCATTTCGTCGGCGTGAGGCGAGTCCGGCGGTCTTACTTGTTTGAAGAAAAGCCAGAAGGCGTCGCAAGTGCTTGTGGAAGTTAGGAGAGAGTACCACGACGTAGTCGAGGTAAATGAGACAGCTGTGACACTTGAGGCCTGCCAGTACGGTGTCCATGACACGCTGGAAAGTTGCTGGTGCTATGTGCAGTCCGACGGGCATTACCTTGAGCTCGTACAGTCCATCTAGTAGCCACTATTCAGCTCCATCGACGAGAAGTATTGGGAGTGGCGTAGCCGGTCCAGTGTGTCGTCAATGTGGGGGAGCGGATGCACGTCGTTCTTCGTCACCGAGTTGAGCCGCCGGTATAGTCTACGCAGAATCGAAGCGTTCCGTCATTCTTTTTCACTAGTACGACTAGAGAGGCCCACGAGCTGCTTGAAGGCTGAATGATGTCGTCGTTGAGCATCTCTTGTACTTGTTCATGAATCGCCTCTCTTTCTTTTAAGGAGATTCGGTACGGCGGTCGATGCACAGGGAGCGCATCGTCGTTGGTAACGATGCGATGTTTGGCAACTTTTGTTTGGCGCCCTGTTGACGTCGTCGCAAAGCAGTCGCTGAATTTGGCGAGGAGGTCTTGGAGCTGTCGTCGTTCCGTAACACTGAGCTTGGGGTTAACGTCAAGCTGCGGCGGCGGCGTACTGCACGGCTGAGATGTCGAGGGCTCATCGCAGATCGCGGCGATCTCGGCGACCTTCCGGAGTTCCTCGATGTGGCCTACAGCTGCATCTTTCTTGAGGTGCTGCGTCTCGTGTCGTTAGTTCGTCAAGAGTACTACAGTGCGTCTATCTTGGAGATCTGTTACGCCCCCTAGACGCCTACTCCTCTTCCGAGAAGAAGCTGGACGTTTCCTTCCACAAGAACTTCCCCGCAGTCGATTGCATCGGTCACGACGTGCACAAAAGACTCGACCGCGGCGGCAGGTGCAGGTGGTCAGCAATGACTCGGACAGCTGCTGGCGGCATTTGGGATTCCTCCGGAGTTAGGACTGGCTTTCGCAGTGTCAACCTGTCTGCCCCAAGGTCGATCACGGCACCGTATTCACACAGGAAGTCGATGCCAACGATGGCGTCTCTAGAACAGGCCTTGAGGATGACGAATGTCACTGCACAGGTCTCCCCGTGGATGTCCACTTGTGCGGTACGCCTTCCCACTGGTGGGATGAGATGTCTGCTGGCGGTTCGTACTTTCGGGCCACCCCACGTCGTCATTACTTTCTGAAGGTGGTGAGAGAGTTTTCCACTAAAAACGGAATAGTCTGCTTCGGTGTCGATGAGTGCCGTTCTGTCGTGGCCGTCGATGGTAACGTCGAGGGTATTCGACACCGTCAGAATCGTCGTTCAGATGCGTCTCGTCGCTAGTGTGGGAGCCCTCCCGCCTCTGTGAAGGATATTGGCGTCGTTCGTCCTCGGCAATACCACCTTCCGGTATTGCCGCATTTAGTATACCCGTCGAGTCAGGGGAGACAAGCTTTCCCGGTGGGACCTACGCTGTGGTGATGCAGGGCGTTGCGGTGGAGTCGAGCGAGCTCCTCGGGGTGAAGCGGCCGCAGGAGACGATGGACGGCGAAGATACTCATCAATGTCTCGTGGGCGCTCACCCTACGTTGGGCGCGGGTAAATTTCGGGTGCAACCCGTGCAGCCCAAGTTGTTGGTAGTTGCATCGGCGATAAATGTGGTTCGCTTCCCCGCAGTGGTATCACAACGAGCGTCGGCCGGCCGTCCTCCACACGTCGGTCTTCCTTGTTGCTTGTTGTTCATAGCGGACGTACTGCCGTTCTTCGCGACGTCGGGAGTGCCGCGGCGCTGGAGGTTCGCGTCGCGGTGGCGCTGTATACGGGCGAACAAGAGGTGGTGGTCGTCGGGCAGTTGCGGCGTAGCTGAGAGTGGGCTCTTCCGGTGTTGCCATGGTGACGGGACCCCGAAGGGGGGCACCTGTGAAAGCAGGTGTTTGGAGAGTGGCGTCTCCACAAACCCCGAGTCCGCAGGGGACGCCTGCACCTTAGGTGCTAGGTGCTTGTTGAGTAGCGCTCACCACGGACTCCAGCCACGTGGGCCACCATACCCGCACGCGGGTGCACCTGCTTTAGTAGGTGCTTGTTATGTGGCGTCACTACGAACCCCGAGCCATGTGGGTTCGCCCACCCACGTCTGGTTGTGTGTGGATAAACCCGTGTCCGGGAAAAGGGGACCCTGGTGGTTGAGCTGAGCCCGGGGTACGTTTGGACTCTTCGGGGCCCTCCGGGCGAGGCAACTACGCCGTTTCGGCCCCTGCTTCTCGAAGATGGGTGTCCTGGCTTGGCCCGACCAAGATGATTCAGTCAGTCGCTTCTTCTACCCTCTTCCGTCTTTCACTCTTCCTTCCCCCTCTTTCTCTTTTATCCTACACTCTCTTCCTTCCTTTTTCACCTTCTTAGGTGGCAAGGGCCAATCTGAAGTAGAAATAAGTTCTGTCCTTGCAACCACACTAGGGTATAGTGCCGGGGCAGCACTGCCTCAGCCAAGCCCATCTTGCTATGGCACATTACCTACCCCCTTGTTGGGCTCCGTGGTGGGCGGTGCACCCGGGCACTGAACGTTTCTCCCATCTTTATGGGTTCCCGGCAAAAAACCAGTTATCAGGCCCTGAAGAGGGTCCGCACCGAAGTAAAGAGACCAACCCGCAAAGCGTATTGAATTCTTAAAATTCCCAAACTTCCTAACTCTTCACTCAAAGGACGAAAAGCCACTTGCCTAGCTATCCCTTTTTCGTATCAAAAGTACTTGACGGTATTATTGGAATGAATTTCAATGCCAAAAACATGGCATTGGGTGACCTTCTTGTTGAAATTAATACAAAACAACAAAGCGAAGCTCTCGTAGCTTTGAGCTTTGTCGCAGATTACAAAGTTAGCGTAACACCTCATCGCAAGCTAAACACCTGCAGGGAGTCATCTCTGAGGATGACTCTTTTGAAACATCTGAGGCAGAGGTCGTTGAGGGCCTTTCTGGTCAAGGCGTTGTAGCTGCGCACCGCATCACCATCCGCCGAGAGGTGTTCAACGGAAAACAAACACGTCATTCTGACCTTTGATTCGACTACGCTACCAAAAACTCTGAAGTCAGGCTACCTACAGTGCCGTGTACGGCCCTATGTGCTGAACACTCAGAGGTGCTTCAAGTGCCAACGGCTTGGCCATGGGTCATGGAGCTGTCGCGGAGCCGACACTTGCGCCAAGTACTCCAGCAGAAAGCATGTTGCTGACACCTGTGATAACAATTCTAAATGTGCCAACTGTGACGGTCCTCATCCGGCATACTGTCGCTCCTGTCCATTGTGGAAGCAAGAGAAAGAAGTTCTTACTCTAAAGGCAAAGGAACATATTCCCTACTATGAGGCCAAAACACGTTTTTCTTTCTGGGCCAAAGGTGGATATGCCGAGGTCGTGCGTAGGGGACCTGCACGGCCAGTAATGACATCGGCGGGAACACAAACGTCTCCGGACGATCTGCGGGTCTCGTCGGAGTCCCCACACAAACTCACGGGAGCGGTGCCAACGACACCATGTTCCACGCCCAGGGAGGGTGCTGGCCTGCCAGCATCCACCCCGTCGTCACCAGGTTTTGGAAGGACCGCCTTTCTCCTAACCCTTTCGGTGGTGTCGCAGTAGTAGTGCAGAGCTGGGTTGTGTGTGCTCAGGTTCCTCTGCAGACGCCGCTCGATGGGGGGGGGGGGGGGCAGTTCGCATCCTCTTTGACCGCCTCATCACCCTCGTATCTCTCCACCTCCCACCCGGCGTTCCGCGGCGGCTCCATGAGCTGCGAGGTCTCATAGATCAGTTGCCTAAACTTTTTTTTAAATTTAGGGTGATTTTAGTACCCACCACCCTTTGTGG
>JAZHYW010007295.1:0-15855 GCA_037355805.1 Ixodes ricinus | reverse complement strand
CAAAAGTTAATTGAGTTTCCCGTGTCGTGCATCGCTTGTTGATTACTAAACACGGCTACGTTGAAATAGGCCCGTTGCGAGCAAAAATTGATAAACGGTTCATCAGTTCCAGTCATGCGGAAAGCGATGGAGCTTAAAAACATTGCAGCCGCAATCGCCTTGCCAGATTCCATGCAAGCTACATAGGTCCTCGGACAGTATTCGACGCTTTCTGTCGTTATTCGTGCACCCTATCACCAAGCAATGGTGTCCCGATGACCGGGGGACTGTCGCCATCGAGGCCCATGACTCTAATTAAGTTTGCGAGTTTAAAACAGTTATAAAATTTAAAAGCGCTAACAAAGACGGGGACGAAAAAGGAAGGTCCTGTTCGCCTTCCTTTGTTAGCGCTTTTAAATTTTATAAGTCATGAACCAACTCGCCCGCTTTGCCACTTTAGTTAAAACAGAGAAGCGCGAACGAAGTTCCGACAGTGCAGACACCCAACACCGGCCAAGCCTCTCATCCAGGACTTTCACTCTTTCTACACACCCAGAAAGGAGGAATGCGCCGGTAGCCCTTTCCCCTTCTCTCTTTTGCTCTTGAAATGGCGCTACCCACGATAAAACGGTCTATACCAACAGGCTACATGATTCTACGAGAACGATCCTATTAGGCACAAAAGATTGCATATTTTAGAATGTCTGCTTGATGGCTACTCTCATTATACCCTTGGACTTTCAGTTGAGTACTAAATAGTGCTTTAACATACTATGTGAATCCTATTTTCTCCTCAATGATTTCTCCAATAGTCTGCAGTACTACGTTAACTGAAAAGGAACTTACCATCACAGCACCCGACTCGCCTACCCCACTTGTTGGTGCTGGTGGACGGGTTCGTTGGGACGCAGGAGCCTGGGATGCATTCACCTGCGGATTTGAAACACAGACCAGTTGGGCTTGACAACTCATTTGATGCTCGTGCCCCAATCAAAGCTAGCCCTGCCAGGACCTACAAAGCTGCCTTTTGGCGGGTTTGAATCCTGATAGTGGGGCTCGGAATACAATTGAGGTTTACGTATACCAACAGGATATGTGATCCTACGAAAATGATCCTATTAGACACAAAAGATTCATATTTTGGAATGCCTGCTCGATGGCTACTTCTCACTATATCCTTGGACTTTCATTTTAGTAACAAGCAGTGCTTTACTCATACAGTAAAATTGGATTCATTATACACTGTGGTTAACTTTTTGTTTGAATTACTCAGAAGACTGAAATTAAAGAAAGGAAAAACAAAAAAGAGCCCAGTCTAATTCACTTTAATGTCAACACGCGTGTCCGACTGGTCTGTCTGCCACATCCTAATTTTGGTCCCTCGATTTCTGCCTTGTGATGCCACAACTACATCATTTTATTGCTGGTTGCGATCAGGGGCGGATCCAGAACTCCGTTTTAGGGGGGCGGAAGATTTCTAAGGATACTATTTTCCCATTTTTTCGTGTGCACCGGGGGGTCCACCCATGTAAAATTGCCCTCCGAGAAGGGGGGAGGGGGAGGTCGACTTCGTTTGGGGGGGGGGCGGCCGCCCCCGTCGCCCCCCACTTGTATCCGCCACTGGTTGCGATACTTATCATGGCACAATCGTGTAGGGGGAAACGACATGCCTGCCAAACTGTACATAGTGCTGCAGATGTCCAGTGAACGGCAATGTACGAAGCAATGGTTTGCGACATCCAGTGACTGCAACGACAGCAACACTTGTGTACACTCAATTTCTCTGACTGCACTTCCATTTCCAACCACCAAGACCGTGACAAGCAAAAAGATTAAGGTTCTACCGTGGGTAGCAGAGTTGCTTGTTTACCTTCCACAGTACTTTTCACGTGCCGCCATTCCATACTGGCCGAAATTGAGCACATTAGCATTCAAAGCTTCAGTGCTATGCAGAAAAGCTTCCCCTATAGCCATGAAGATTTTTTTAAGCTACATGTGCTTGCTTCATGTACTATGACCTCAGATATGCGAATTCTCAAGAAGCACATGCAACTACTAACAAAGCAATCGTGCAAGGATTAAACTTCAATACTGTGGAGGAGACCCACAGCTAGGGCGGTGAATGCGCAACTCTGGCTGCCTACAGTAGCTATGTACAAGAACTCAGAAAAACATAACATGGCAGCCCCTTTGTTACCACATTAAACACGTGGGGGGTATATAAATAAACACACGTCTGAGACGCGTTCCAGGCACCACATTTAAAGACGTCCAATCATGGGCTGCTAAATTGCGTGAAAGAGGATGGTGAGCAGCAGCCGACATCTCATTTTCAACTTGAAGGACAGTGGAAATTGAAGCAGCAAAAGCAGCTGCAACAAACACGGATATAATGAAATAATGAAAGCGGTCTAATTAAGCGATGCAGTGCCCTTGGGAAGTTCAAACTAAGGAGCTTTTTCCCCCCAAAGAAATGCATGCGCGCTCACCGAGAATGCTGACAACTGATCAAATTAAATAAAAACTCAAATTAGCTACGGATGAATTAACAAAATTTTACTGTACTGTATGAATCCTATTTTCTCCTCAGCGATGTCTGCGATCGTTTATAGATTTCAATGTAACATTAACTGAAAAGCATCTAAAAGCATCTTACCATCACCGCACCAAGTTCGGATTCGCCACTTTCTTGTGTTGGTAGAGGAGCTGCTGGCTGGGACACAGCAGCCTGGGAAGCACTGTCGTGTGATGCATTCACCTGAGGATTTGAAACACAAAGTATTTGGGCTTGACAGCTCATTTGATGCTGGTCTCCTAACTATGGATAGCCACATGCATGCTCCGAGGCAAAAGCGCTGCCTACACATCCCTAGTTGGCTGGTTCGAATGCTGTCCAAAGTGAGCGCAATATGACTAAGGCTTAATGCGGAGAATTCAGGTGTAACTATGATTTCGCTTGCATACCAAAAGATCTCAAGGTGGTCTAAACCAATTCCTGGTCCTTTAGTGTGGCATGCTGGATGTGGCATGCAACTGTATCACTTGATCATGTAAGATTAGTCCTAACATGAGGACTAATCTGTGATTACACGACACTAAGTCACAGAACCCCAAACATGTTAATTAGACATAGAAGTTTCATATTAGTTTTACATCAGTTACGGAGAAACATTAACGGAAAACAAGACACTGTAAATTGCTGCGCATTTTGACAGGAATCAGTGCAGCAATTTTGGCTACAAATTTATTGGTTTGGTACGTAAACTGCTAAAATTACCTTTCTTATATTGCACTCGACTGTCATTGCACTTAGGCTTGACCAGGCGGGATCTAGTCCTGGTTCGTCGGCATCCCCCTGTCCTTCAAAGTCCACATAATAGAGAGGAGCAGTCTCCTCTGCTCTACCCTTCTGGCACTGGAAGCAATCTAGAGAAACCATTGTAGGAAAACAGCATTGAAAGATAATGTAAGTAGTTGAAACATAAAAACTTATACTATAACCTTTCATGGCAGTAAATACAAAAAATGCTTTTTAAACATGATGTCTGGGGCTTCGAATTCTGAAATTGATTATTTATTTGCGAAGGAACTAGATGGAATAACTTACCTGCTTTCTTTATCTTTGTGCAGAGTGCCTCCTGGAGCTGTTCATTTAGTTTCTGGCACTGCTCCAGAGCTTTTGTTTTTTCGTGTAGCTTGCGTAGTACCTCCATGTACTTTTTGCGCGGCACAAGGTTATGGTTCTCATGCTCTATCTTTTGGAGCAGATCCAAATTTCTTTGGCGCTTGTTGACATCTTTGTCATTTCTCTCTTTCTTTTTTTTTCTGTGCCGAGAAAGATATTAGAGAACGATTTCAATGGAAACTTCTGTTTGTAGATTTGAAGTGACCTGGAAAGCTTCATGCTCACGGCTTTAAAGCAGTACATGCTAGCTCGCACTTGCACAAACAGAAAAATCAGAGGTCCAAAAGCGCTTGAAATTTACGGAAGAAATTTACCATAAGAAATACCATATTGAGGGCATAAGGAGCCTCTATCGCTGTTGTGCTAGGAAGGTCACAGATACAAAACAAAAGTGCAAGTGACAAAAATACCTTGAACAAAAAGATAGTGCGAACACGAGCTGGTGCTGTTTAAACATTATTTGACAAAAAAACCCCGAGACTAGGACGAGAAAATTGTTTTAAGCTACATGTGCGAGCTTCGTGTACTACGACCTCAGCTGCGCGAATTCTCGCAGACTGGCAAATCGATAATGCGAGAAGTAAACTTCAATGCTGTGAAGGAGAGCACAGCTACGGCTGTGAATGCGGAATTCTGGCTGCCTACAAGTTTTTGTACAGGAACTCATAAAAATTTAACACGGCAGCCCCTTCGTTACCACTTTGGGACCACATTTAACACGGGGGGTATAGGGGTAAACACACGTCCGAGAAGCGTCCCAGGCACTATATTTAAAGAAGTCCGATTATGGGCTGCTAAAGTGCGTGAAAGACGATGGTGAACAGCCGCCGACTTCTCATTTTTCGCTCAAAGAACAGTGGAAATTGAAGCAGGAAAAGCAGCTGCAACAAACACGGTCCCAATAGAAAAAAGATGGCGGTGTTGCCAGGGTTTCACGACTGTCATAGCTTTTGATGCTACTCTCAGTACATAAGGTGGGAGCCAACTTGTTGATATAATTTTGAGAACACAGTTCAGCCCACTCGGTCTTGTGGCGTGCAGCTGCGGAGCCGAACTTCGTTTCCTGCATTGATAATGTGCAACTACGCCGGCATGCATTCACTGGAGTATAATTATGCGATGCGGTGCCCTTGCATGTTCGAACTAAGGAGCTCTTGTTCCCCATAGAAATGTATAGGAACCGTGCAAATCTAATTCAAGCCCCGACCAGGGCGCCCCTAGCGGCAAACGAGTCCGTTGCATCGGCGAGCTTCTGCCAGTCGCTGCGTTGGTTGTACGTTGTAGCGGGTTAGCGCTGTAATTTCTGAGATGGCTATTCCGCACCAAGAAAGCCGCAACAATTGCTGCGTGGTTGGCTGCAACAGTACGTGCAAGATTGCGCACGGCACGAACTACTACATCGTCCCTTCGAAGCCGTACGAGGCGAAGTACTGGGCGACCTGGGTGCGACTTGTGCGTCCATACAGGTTAGTGGCGCTTCTTACCTTCCATTTCGCGCTTTGCTTAAGCTGCTGACGAATAATACTATTAACTTTTTTTCTATTCTAGTGACTATGGAACAGCATCGACACCGACGGCAAACTCTAAAGCATGCAGCAAATACTTCACCAGAATAGAGAACCGGAATGAGGTCGCCCACCCAAGCATACCCTTGGATGTTTCCATCAGCCTACAGGAAGATAGTAGTGGGAATCACGGAACGGCGCGAAAACAATCGCCCAGTTACTGTTAAGCTGATTCAGAAATAAACATACATAATTACCGCAGTCCACTCAACGCCAACTAAATTTTTTGCGGGCGCGCTTAATTTTGTTTGCGGAGTACGGCCCTCCGTGACATCCACTTGTCCGTCAAAACGGACCTCCTTCACGTCGTACACGCGGCCAGATTCACGAAGGAGTTTTCCCTTCGTCATATTGGAACCACGGAAGAAGCTTTTGGATTCGTAACCGCCTTAAACCCCGTCGTAACCACCACGGGAACACTGTCCGCTGTGCTGCTCATCGCCATTGCTTCCCCCGATGATTCTGCACCGGCTACCGAAGAAGCTTTCCGGATTCGTAATCGCCCACTGTCCTCTGTGCTGTTCGATGCTATTACTTCCAGATGACTCTGCGCCAGCGGCACCGGCTACCGAAGGAACTTCCCGATTTCGTATCTGCCTTAAATTCCATCGTAATCACGACGGGGACACTGTCCGCCGTGCTGTTTGTCGCCATTGCTCCCCGATGCTCCTGCGGCGGCAACCGCTAGGTCGCGGCGGATAATATGCGAATGCCGCGACGCGGCCGGCTTGCTCGCTTCCTATGGGCGCTCACCGAGACTGTTGAATATTGATCAAATTAAACGCAAACCCAAAATGGCTGAGGTCAAACTAACAAAAGTTTACTGTATTGTATGAATCCTATTTTCTTCTTAACAATTTCCCGGAACGTTTAACCTGCAGTGTAAAATAAACTGAAAAAAAAAAATTGACCGCATCTCTACGTGGTGAATGATGTTGATTGGGGCGAAGCTCTGGTGGTGCTTGTCTGCGTAGACGCTGAGCCGCAGCATGCCGAGCCGCAGCATGCCGAGCCTTTCGTTTGTTTTCATCCATGTCAGAAAGAGAATGTGTGGCATGGAACGTGGTTATATACGCATTTGAGCATTTGACCGCAGCGCCCTCTCGTCTATAAACGTTGAGCCAATGCATGCAAAGTTTAACGGGATTATATACGCATTTAACCGCAGCGCCCTCTCCTGTATAGACGTTGAGCGGCTACATGCAACGTTTCATCCATGACATCCCCAGCTCTCGAGTTACTACCACATCTCAGAGCCCCTACTCGTCCCGCAGTCGTGGCCGAGTGGTTAAGGCGATGGACTAGGAATCCACGTGCTCGTGAACTCACGAGCACAAGCAAGATCGATGTGAGCACGGACGCCGGACGGACAAGGCTATACCCTAAAGGCTGAACTCCATGGAACGAAATATGTGACGAATAACTGGCGAACGCCGCCCGACGGCACGCTCGCTTTGCGTGCGACGTAGCAGCCACTGTGTACATTCCACGCGCAGAGCAAGCCGCCGGGCAAAATGCGTCCGTTATTCGCAGCATATTCGTCCCATGGAGTTCAGCCTTAAAGAGCTTCGCCCCTAAAACAAAAAAAAAAGAACTTACCATCATTGGACGAGGCTTTCTGCGCGTCTCGGAGAACTCTGTTGACATAGCGCTAGAGAGCGGCCTTTTCCTTGTTCGTTTCGCTACATCACGCAGTTCTTCTTCGGATTCTGCAATCGGTGCATTAAGGTATATTTGGTTTTGATGTGCACCACAATCAATTAGCTACTTCTAAAAAGAGGAGTCAGGGACAATGTTCCACATACCTGCCATGTTGACAATCTGCGCGTGGTAGTAGCCACCCTTCGTTGTAATCATAGTTTTGTTTTAACCCGAGACTGGGGCAGGCTTCGGAAAAGTGGACGAGAAGAGAAGAGGCCACAAGGAGGCGACGATCTCAGAACACACAAGCTAGGTGATTTTTTTATTCCATTCGTATGCATTTTGATGCACACCACGTCCACACACCACGATCCCACCTACCGACCAAGTCGACCAATGTCAACATAACACCCGAAATATTCTACGCCCAAACATAAGGCCCAAAACTTTACAAAGAACACCCTTTCGGCCAGACAAAAGGACAAGATAAGCCTCCGAATTCACAAAGCCGACAATGAACCGTTAAAATGTTTTTTCCTTTTTTTTTTCCTTTTTTTTTTTCCAAACCCTGCAGGCACTACGGAACCAAAGGGAAAGAGGGCATACAAGACCTAATTACACAAAGCCAAACAACAAACCATTAAACCAACCGATACTTAGTCACCGTAAAAAAAAAAAAAAAAAAAAAAAAAAAAAGCGGCAAACGGCGGTTCTTATTTGCACTACACTTTGAAGGAAAGCGGTTTGGTTCCGTGTGTTTGCGGGTTTTGGAAAAAAAAAAGGGAAAAAAAAAAACATTTTAACGGTTCAATTGTCGACTTTGTGAATTCGGAGGCTTATCTTCTCCTTTTGTCTGGCTGGAAAGATTGTTCTTTTGTAAAGTTTTGGGCCTATGTTTGGCTTAGAATATTTCGGGTGTTATGTTGACATTGGTCGACTTGGTTGGTAGGTGGGACGTGGTGTGTGGACGTGGTTTGGTATAAAAATGCATACGATGGAATAAAATCCTTAGCTGTGTTTGAGACGTCGCCTCCTTGTGGCCTCTTTTCTTCTCGTCCCTTTTCTGAAATACCCCAGTCTCGGGTTAAACAAAACTATGGTTAACTTCCACCAGCTCGCCTGCACCCTTACAATTTTTTCGTTGTAATGATGCCGCTCCAGAACACGTCATACAACAAGTCTGGATTAAAATCCTCGCAGGTTACGGGGCAGAAGTCTTTTATATTTCGTGCGGAGACAACCGCTGTCGTGTTGTCGATCTCATAGCGCACCAACGCGAACATTTTACACGGCACTAGCATAGAGAAATATAGTACTACGTAAAGAGCGGACACTTCCATAGGCCCCAGCGGCCCAATTCAGCGTCAGCGAGCGCACCCAGCGGCCAGTATAGTCCCTAGTTGAGTGTTGAATGGATGGATACACGCAGTAACCGCTGGCCAGATGAATGAATGGATTCAAGGCGAATTCTGGCAGTATTTTTGTATCGGGCAGTAGCATGCGCCCTCTAGTTTAACGAGTCAGTGTTATTGTAACTAGCATGGTTTTTGTTTAAAATAGAATTGTTTTATAAGCATACCTTAATTGTACTGCAGAAGAAAAGTCATCCAGCGCTACATATAATTCAAACTGACCGCACACCGAAAAGGATATTTTCACATTTGTGCTAACTCTCTTGAAGGGACGACATGGGACGACACCAGGGATTGACACACAAAAGTATTTATTTTTGTAACTATGACAAGCAAAACAAACATCAACTCTGAAGGCAAGGAGTGATGTATGTTATTCATACATTACAAAAATAACAATACACATGCAAAATGTATGAATAACGCGTCAACAGTTGTACACTGGAAAAAAAGTACTGTATTACAGCGAGACTTACAGCGACAAATGCAATATGATGGAGGGCATTTAAAAAAATTACCGTCCAAGTTCCATGAAAGGCGCTTGCACATATGACCATGTGCTGAAAGGCGCTTGCACATATGACTGGCCCAGTGGCTTCTAAATTCAGTGACCGAATGCAAATGTCCGTCAACAAAGAAACTACAGTCACAATACTTCTTACATATACCGTATACCATGACCGCAACGGAAGAATGACTAGAAACCCGCACGAGACAACAAGCCGCAGAACCAACTCAACCCACACAACGAGGCAAGAGACACAGACCAAGCAGCCGAAGTATCCGCCCTCCGTTTGCCCTCCGTCGAGTCCACGACTCCGAAGCCAACCGTCGTGCCGCAGCCATAGCCACAGCCGTTGAAGTCGTTTTTGAAAGTTTTCAAAGTTCGTAATAATTTTAAAAGTTTACTCTATACAATGAAGTTATTTATTAATATTATATATCTGACAAAAGTTCAAAATAAGTGGCACTGTTGCGCCTACTAACGGCCAGTAGAGTCCCTAACTCCTGGGCCGCGAAACGGCTTGAGTGGCCACTCTTTACGTAGTACTATATTTCTCTATGGCACTAGCGGCACTAGTACTCGTGCGACGCCCCGACCCCTTACCTGCTTTAGTAAGGCTAGTTCTTACAGAGGTATTTTCTTCATTTTGGCAGGGGGCGCTAGTTGTCTGCAAATATTTAAACTGAAAAAAAAATATTGTAAAATCACGTTTTTTTTTTAAATTGCATGAATACCTATTTTCTAATGAAATGAGTATTTATGATGCTATATCACCGCCAGGATCGCAACCAGTGAATCAATGGCTTGGTGTTGCATAATAAACTGGAAACCGAAACCAAAAAAAAAAGAGAAAGACCTGGTTGTAAAGAAAAGACGTCTTGGATTGTTATTATTGTTTAATTTTCGCTTCCTAAAAATAACTAGCTTCATTTATTTCCCAGCCTTTTCACTATTTATTGTGAGCGAAATTGCGCGTCAGCAGACGCCTGGTTCCGGTTTTTGGAAATAGCTATCCAATCGGATCTCGGCAAAGAGACTGGCCGAAGTTCAGCATCCGGTTTAGTCTAGAAAAAACGAAACCTGCCGCTGTCTTCCCTGGTCTTCTTCTTTATTCGTTTCGGGTATCGGCTGTTGCTGCTGTTACCGCTACCGAAGACACCATACCGAAGATGCCGCCAAAAGCGAAGAAAAGAAGGAAGGTATACATGGGGCCGGATCAGGCTTATGTGATACCTAAGCAAACAAAATCGAACCGAGCGGCGAGGGCCAAGCGTGCAGCAGAGCTCGACCAGCCCATCCTTTCACAAACGTCAGGGGACGGAGATAGTTCGAGCAGGTGCTACGATCTCGACGACTCCAACCAGAGCTCTGACTCCAACCAGAGCTCTGACTCCAACGAGGATGAAATCACGTCGGGCGTCACCAGCGATGACCAAGCCACTTCTGATGGCGACAATGAATCCGATGACACGAGCGAAGATGAAGCGCTTTTTCACGACCCATGCACCAGCGAAGATGGGCTGGCATCAGGTGACACGAGTGGAAGCAGCGAAACTGGCGAAACGGCATCGAGTGGCGGTGACGAATCAGAGCCAGAGGGCCCCGACTTGACTGCCAGCGACGAAGATCAGTCCGACTTCAAAATCTTTGAAGAGCTGTGCAGTGGGCCCCCTATTCCTGGCCAAGACTCGACCCGAGGGCACGTTTTGTTGCTGATTTTGGCCTACGTTGTGTCCGCCGGCCTCTCATGGACGCAGACTGAGGGCCTGTTGAGGCTCGTAAACACTCTGTTCGGCGCTTTCGTCGCTCCAAAGTCGAAGTTTCTATTCCGGAAGGTGTGGAAGCAGAGTCAGCGGGGCATGGTGGATTTTCATTTTTTTTGCGACAGGTGCTCGAAACCGCTCATGGTTTGCAAGACGCCCCTGCAAGACAAGAAGGCAAGGTGCTCACAGTGTAACACTTTGTATGGAGCAGAAGAAATGGTATCTGACGGCACATTTTTTATCATTTTCAACTTGCACAAACAATTTCATGACCTGGTTAAGAACTGCAGGAAGGCTCTGTGGGACAACCTCGAAAAGATCGCCCAGAGATCGCGGGACATTTTCACTGACCTGGCTGACGGAGACCTTGTGAACCAAGCCCGACAACAGTTTGGCTGTGCAATGGAGGATCTCACTGCTAGTTTCAGTACTGACGGATCACCAGTGTTCAAGTCCAGCAAGAATTCAATGTGGCCCATTCATGTAATGCTCAATGAATTGCCCCCCATCCTCCGGTGGAAGAACCTCTTGCTTGGTGGAATCTGGTTTGGCAAGAAAAAGCCAGACATGTCACTCTTTCTTCAGGGGTTTGTCGAACAATTTCGCAGTATCGGCTCAATCAAATGGGTTTGCCACAAGAACGGACAGGCTCTCGAATCCAAAGTCTACGCGGTATGTTGCATCGCAGATGCTCCTGCCAGAGCAGCAGTGCTAAACCGCAAGCAATTCAATGGCTACTACGGCTGTCCGTGGTGCTACCACAAGGGAACTCTAGTTGATGGTGAGTATAATATTTACAGCAATGGTTCCTTGTCCTTTAAATCATAAACCGTTATCTCCGGACACCATGATTCAGTTTAAATCTGCTGTGAGACAATATATAGGGCTGCCCAGGTCAGAAAGCTTTATACCACTGGCAAAATAATTGCTGTAGTTTCAAATGAAATGGATGTTTCTCGTTGCTCTGGCATACCTCTAATCTTGATGCTCGGTGTGAGGTCAAAATCGGTGAATTGTTGAACTTGGCAAACAGCGAAAGCTATGGACCTGAAGCAAACTAATTGGAGCAAGGCTTGTGACCATGTACCATAAGAGTGTTCTTGAGCTTTTCAGAGCTGCTTTTTTTATATCTCAGTCAGACGGGAAAGTAAATGTCATTTTAATTGAATGTCATTTCACCGCTTGTCAAATCACATCATGATCCTGGTTCTGCACGTCGCGTGTGCATGCGCAGTGTGCCGTATTAAAGATGCGGATTGGCCGAGCTGTAATATGTAATTTTGCCTAAATGTCATTTAATGTGCCTGTCTGAAAGGGGAATTAGCTTCCATTTCTTTAGCAACTTGGCTTGGGTCGTTCTGTCGTGGAACTCAGCCATGGGACGAGCTCTAAGAGCATCGTCCAGTAATGCCGCAAACGCACATGTCAAAGCAAGTCGTTTTAGCTCTACTGCTAAAACCCCCATTGATTTGCCATCTTGCTGGAAACAAGGGCTACATATTAAATTTTCTGTGATGACTGTCATCATGTCAGGGCCCTAGCTCCCAAAATGGCTGCTCTATATTCATCCGTGTTGATGTTTTTACCACCTTCATGTCCAATTACAGAAACCTACAAAAAAGGTGAACTGTAGGTACGACATAATGCAGAGGTAGTCCGCATGGTGTTTATTTGTGCTTAATGTAAAATAAGACGGCAGATCTATTTAACGAGGCAGAGTATCACTTTCACGAGACTGTGACATAAATCCCCAAATTTGCGGAGGCAAATTTGGGGATTTTTACAAAGATTGGATCAACGAATAATAAATAGTAGATGAAATGTCGTTTTACTGACTTGCATATATATCACAATAAAAAAATATCGAAACTCTCTTTTGAATGCTTTGACATTCGAGTGGTTCAAATACGCCACACACGTGAAAATCGTCAATCCTACCATCGGCATTTGCTCTTTTAGCATTTTTAGAGGCTTAAAACTCAGAACCAAGGCAAATACTATTAACGGAATGCATTCTGGCTAAAAGAAGGTGTGAAAAGAACGCAACGCGAGAAAAATAAAAAAATAAAATGTTTTGTTTTAACAGCGTGCTGAAGTTGAACGAAAAAGTGAAAACTCTCTCTGTTTCATAATTTATTTCTCAGTACTCGTACTTGATACAAACACAAACTTTGCTTAATTTGCAAGGCAATGAAAGGTTATACACGTGGTAATATTTTAAAAGCGATACTAAACATAGTCGACTCAAAATAAAATCCGCAATTTAGGTCATCAGTTGTTCGCGGAGGCATGTTTGGGAATTTTTATAAATATGGGAGCGACGAATAATAAATAGCAGTTATAATGTAGGCTTACCTACATGCTGTTAAGAATGGAACCTTCGGCGACCTTCTTCCGAGTTTCAACGCTGCGGAAACGAGTCGCGATCTATCCGGGAACGTCGCCTGCTGGACGGGGCCTACGCGAAACGAGTCCCGACGAGTACGGGAACTGTCGTCTCACGTGTCTGCGCCTGCGGAGACAGATCTCGACGCGTCCGTGACGTCAACGGGACGTGTGTGTGTGCGTGCGGCTTGGTGCGCTCCGGAAGGGGAGAGAGGCCTGGCCTAACTGCGAAGAACTTTGGCTACGACGCACTGCTGGCTACGACGCGGCGCACCTTGCTACGACGCACTTGACGGCGGGGTTGCTGCTGCGCACTTGCTGCCCTGGCGGGAGTGAGGGAGAAACGGATCCCTATATAAGGCGGAGCGCAGGCTGCTCGGAGTTCTCTCGGATTTGACGACTGTATCGCAACCATGTAATTAAACCGTTCGTTACGTTGCCAATTCTCCCACCTCCACTGGACCCCTGGGTTCTTCACTTCAGGGAATGGTCGTCCGTCATGAGCCAGAAGCTCCCGGACCTGCGGCATAAACCCCGCCTCTAACAATGCCTATATATCACACTAAAAAAATATAGACGTTGCCTTTTGAATACTTTACGATCGAGAGTGATTAAAAAACGCCACACACGACAATCTTCAAAACCTCGTAGTTCTTTCCCGCTTCTTTGAGGTTTTTTTTCTCAGGAGACTAATTATGTCAGGACATAGGAAAAAAAGGTTGTTATTCTTATCGGAACATTCTCCAAAAATATAAAAAGTTGAAGGCCAAAATAAAAAATATGACTTCGCCACTCGTTGCCCCTGAATCCAAATAGAAACCGCCCATATATATATATATATATATACTAAAAGAAGCAAAAGAAAATAAACGTTTCCAGGTGGCTTGAACCCGGTGAGCTCTACTGCCCTTAATTTCCAGTTTCTAAGCGCCCGTTTCAGGCGGGGCCACTCTATACAGTACTCGAGGTTGCTGGCAGGTTGTTCCCCTGGGTTTCTCCCAGATACACACGAATTGCTGAGATCGGGTTATTAGGCTCGAAACAGACAGGCGCGACTTGAACAAATCTGGAGAAGTGTGAAGCTGCGCAGCAGCCAATCAGGGACGAAATATTTTCACATGACACCCCTGTGGTGGTGATGATGACAGCTGAAGACTTTGTCCTGGATGGAAATGGCGAATCGTGCTTGGAAATAAACATTTTCAGTAAAATTAAAGACTATTCTCAACGCCACTCAAAGATATGAAAACACGTTTTTAGCACTTGCACCGTTGTGACACGTCTAAATACGAGAAAAAAGAAAAAGAATCAAATTTCCATGATGATGATGGCAAGCCGTAGCAATTCGGTTGCAGCAAGTGTGAACGCAGGCGGCCCATGTTGCTGGTGTTGGGCGTTGCGTCTAAAATTTGTAAAGACAAGAAACCCAGATATAGCTATGAATTTTTAAATCATATAGAAAACAAACTGAATAAAGAGATTAGGGAAATGCTGGAAAAACGCTATTATTTTAATTTATTTATTACGGGGATCTAGACCGTATACACATATAATGTGGAGAAAGCTTACCTGGTTACTAAATACACAGCGTTCGACTAATGCCCTTGATAAACTCCTTAACTGGAACGGAAATGGAGTTATCTGGCTGAACCTCGCCACATGCTAACAACAATTTTTTTGTAAACTAGTGGATTAATCGCTGCATGACACCAATATCTATAGATACATTGCAAATCAAAATGAAAACACAGTTTACCTGAATCTGGTTACCTAGGCCGAAGTAATATCCGCATTTCTTAAAGCAAACAACAGCTGCAGCTGTGGATAACGAAAGAATTCAAATTATGCGCAGTTAAGCATGTGTAGATAGCGTTAGCCTTACTAATCGGATTCTGCATAATATTAACCTTTGTTTGGAAACTGCTATTTTCCCCAAGGATGCAGATTTACAAGTGACAGTTCTATGTAAAAAAAGGCAAGCCATAAACGAGCTCGGAAGTTGGAGACCGATTTCTATACTTTCAGCAGTTTCTCAAAGGGCCTTCGAAAGCATTCTGCACGATCGTCTTGTAAGCTTTTCGAGAAAATATAACATTTTACTAGAACGTAAAATATGGGCTCGGAAAAAAATCGTTCCACGGAGTTAGCGCTACTCGACCAAAAAGAGTTTATACTGGACAACTTTGAAAAATAAAAAATATTGTCCTCGGCATTTATGCAGATTTTGCCAAAGCATTTGACTACCTGACCAGGGGTCTCAAACACGCGGGGCGGGGCCGCGTGCGGCTTCTGGGATGCACGGCCCGCAAAGCCTCGCCCGCGGATTCGAGCCCCCATTCCAATGCCTCGGGCGCCATTAATAATAGTTCCGCCAAAGCCGCGGGCGCAGCTGACCAAGTGGGAAGCGCGTTCCAGCGGCACCGCAACGGATATCGCGCTTGCCTTCCACGCAGAAGGCCAGGGTCTCGATTCCTGGCCGCGCCCTACACATTACTTGCTGACGCTGTAACGTGATGTTCGAGGTAAACTGGAGAGCCGCCTTGCTAATTCGAGGTTAGAATGTTCCACGAACAGTACCTTCCACTTCGAATGTTCCGTTAGCCCAGTGCGGTTGTAGTAGCGGGGCTCCGCCTGGAAAGCCGAGCCAGTCTCGCCCCAAGCGCCTCGACTCTCGCTCTTTCACCGATTTCCTGACGCCCGCGACGCTCTGCTGTAATCTTCTGTTTCCTTTTGTTTTTGGGCACAAGTTCGCCCTCGTTAAACGTTTAGTTCCTTTAGTTATTCCCCGCCTTCTTCATTTGTCATTCGTGACATTTTGGTGGAGGTGCTGGGTATTGTATTTTATGCCCGTTAAGCGTACCCTGTCCGAAGACAGCCCGGCCAAGCGACGTGCTCAGCCCCGGGAGGCTACCCTTCGCAG